>QGSO01001576.1:92500-170289 GCA_011037825.1 Carya cathayensis
CTGTTCCTCCTGCTTCTGACCCCACCAAAAGTGTGCCATTAATTGTTCCAACTCACTACAAAGAGTATCTGGAAGCTTGAAACAACTCATGGTGTAGGTAGGAATGGCCATTACAACAGCCTTTAACAGCACTTCCTTGCCTCCTTGGGATAATAACTTCTCTTTCCACCCTTTTAGTTTATGCCAAACCTTATGCTTGAGATCAGAGAAAGCTTGCTTCTTCCCTCTTCCAACTATAGATGGTAAGCCAAGGTATTTGTCATATTGTTGGAATTGTTGAGCTCCCCATAAGTTCATAATCTCCTGCTGGGTACCTTGATTCACATTCTTGCTAAAAATCATTGAGGTCTTTTCTGTGTTGACTTTCTGACCAGATGCCCTTTCATAAATGCCAAGTAGATGCTGTATATTCAAACAAGTTTGTACATTTGCCCTGCAAAACAGCAAACAGTCATCTGCAAACATAATATGGTTCAACTGAGGCGCCCCATAACAGATCCTCAAGCCTTCAATCTGTTTTGATGTTTCTGCCTGCTGCAGAAGAGTGATTAATCCCTCTGTACATAAAAGGAATAGGTAAGGAGATAATGGATCCCCTTGCCTAATCCCTCGAGTTGGAAACAAAGGGCCTTTTGGTTCACCATTCACCAATATGGAAAAAGATACAGACTTAACACACCCCATAACCAACTTAATCCACTTTTCATGAAACCCCATTTTCTTCATTATAATTTCTAAAAAACTCCATTCCACCCTATCATAAGCTTTACTCATATCAAGCTTTAATGACATAAAACCTTTCCTTCCACTTCTTTTTTGTCTCATAAAATGCACCAACTCATAAGCAACAAGAATATTATCGGTTATCAATCGACCAGGGACAAAAGCAGATTGTGACTTGGAAATAACAGTTGGCAAGATCTCTTTAAGCCTATTAGCTAAAACCTTGGAGATCAATTTATAAAGGACATTACATAAGCTAATAGGTCTATAATCTGTAATCTTCTCAGCCTGTTTTTTCTTTGGAATCAAGGTAATATATGTATGATTTAATTCATTAGGAAACTGACCTTGATTAAGAGCTTGCAGAACTGCTTTAGTTACATCCTTGCCAATAACAGACCAGTATTTTTGGTAGAAGAGGGGTGCCATCCCATCAGGACTAGGAGCTTTGTTAGGATCCATTTGGTGTAGAGCCATAACCACTTCCTCTTCTCTGAATTCCTTCACTAAATTCTCATTCATCTCAGTATTGACCCTGCCCCTTATGCTGTCTAAAAAATCCATCTGTCCCTCCTCAGCTGAGGATTTAAACAAAGTACTAAAATACTCAAGAATCAAATTATCCCTCTCTTCATTAACTTTCCAACCTCCATTCTCCCCCCTTAGTCCCTCTATCTAGTTTTTCTTCTTCCTCTGAGAAGCTTTATTATGAAAAAACCTGGTATTTTAATCCCCTTCCTTCAGCCATAAGGATTTCGATCTTTGTCTCCACATGATCTCCTCTCTTTCCATCCAAACTTGCATTTCTGCTCGTGCCTTGCTATGTTCATCCCTTTTTTGAAAACAGGGATCACTAGACTGCAACCACTTCAATTTTGATCTAGCTTTCTCTAAACTTTGCCTCACATGCCCAAAACTAGACTTGTTCCAGGAAGTAAGCTTTTCTCCACAGCCTTTGATCTTTCTCATCACTGCACTGCAGCCATCAGCAACTTGTTCCTCATACCAGGCATTCTCTATAACAGTCTTGCAATCAGGTGAGTCCACCCACATTGCCTCAAACCTGTAAGGTCTCTTGCTTCTTCCTTGCACATGCACCTCATTAGTTCTAAGAATAATAGGCAAGTGATCTGAGTAGGCAGCAACTCCATGTTGGACTCGAGCCATAGGATAAAACAAACCCCATCTGTGATTTGAGAGGACTCTATCCAACCTCTCACTAATACTACTTGCAGGTTCTCTTTTGTTACACCAAGTGAAAGGGGGGCCAAAATAATCAAGGTCTTGTAGTTCACAATCATCCAAAACATCCCTAAAATCCTTCATCTGCCTTTCCACCCTCTGTACCCCCCCAGACTTCTCATGACATCCCAAGATTTCATTAAAATCCCCCAACACAACCCATGCTTGAGAAGAAAACACATTCAAAGCTCTGATTAATGCCCATGTTTCATGCCTTTTTGAAGCCTTAGGATTACCATAGATACCAGTGAGGTACCATTCTGCATTTGTTAAAACTTCATCCTTAACCCGTGCATGAATATGTGATCTTGAATAACTTTGAACTGTAATGTCCACATCCTTCTTCCACAATAAAGCAATACCACCCCTCCTCCCATCACTGCTCACAGCCAAACAATTTTCATAACCCAATCTATACTTCAATCTCTCCATCTCCTTTGTTTGTAATCTTGTTTCTTGCAAAAACAAAACCTCAGGAACTTCTCTTCTGACCAAGTCAAGAAGAGCTCTGAATCCACGTAGGTTCCCAAGCCCATGTGAATTCCAACTTATTAGAATCATTGGTTCTGGCAGGGCTGTGTAACAGCCACTGCCAATTCATTTTGTGAAAGAACATCTGCCTCTCCCACCTTCTCTTTACCCTTAAGCTTCTGTTTTTTCAAAAGACCCTCCTTCAGTTTACCCCCACTACCTCTCTTCCTACTTGATAAATTAACACTAGGTGTAAAAGAATTACCTTGTACACGAGCACGTTTTTTCCATGATCTAGTGTTGTGTTGACTTGGCCATGCAGTTTCAGATGGATCATGTGACAGAACTGGATCATGAATAAAAAGCCCAGTTGGTGTACTTGGATCATGCATGACTGGTCTAGATGGAATTAAAGGCCCAGTTGCAATGTCCTCAGTTACCAAAATTGGGTCTTCAAATGCTCCTCCCATAACCGTTACACCAGTTTGCATATCTTCATTTGACTCTACCCTTTTATCCGTTACTCTAGCTTGACTCTCGCTACCTTCAGAGTTTAACGTATTTCTGCTATTAAATCCATCATCAATGTCCTCTTGAATGTCACCTACACCAGTGCTCTTGCCGTTACCATGAATTGAGCCTCCCTCATCCGCCGTGCGACCACCCTCAGCCACCTCTTTTTCTGGTTTACTGGATCTCCCCCAGTAATTATATTTGTCTTTAATTCATTAATATATAGTAGAAAATTATATTTTTTATATGATATTGTCACTTGATTAAAACTAAAATAAAACCAAATTAGATCAGAACAGAGAATAGCGATAAAGATCACCGGTTAGAAAATGGTTTTTACTTTTTATACATATTAAACTTAACCGAATCCAACCGGACAAGTTACTCCCAATCTGAATGGTAAAGTGCGCAAATTGCTTGGGTTGTATAACACGTGCCAATATTCCGTTGCTTTTGCTACGTCACCCATAGTCACCATTTCCGGGTCCTTCTGGCTTTTAAGAATTCGCACCCCAACATTCCCTTCTCTCTATTTCCTCGATTTCTCCCTTCACATTTTGAAAATCTCTCTCTCTGTCTGAGTCAGGCGATTCGTTGTAGTTACGGTCAAATTATCGCCTGGAAAAAAGCATTCGACTCCATCATTTCGTTGAGATTCTTGTTATTTAATCGACCCCCATCCTAACTTAGCTATGAATCCCGACTAGTAAGCTTAATTTGTCCTCAATTAGCCTTTTTCCGTTTCATTTTTTTTCGCATGGAGTTCGAATTCTATTGCTTTTCCTATTTGTCTTGAATTGTTTTTTTTCCCCTGGTGAATTCGTCCAGATCTATCGTGGTTTATTGCTCAATTGCCTAAAAAAAATGTTTCCTTTCATTTCTATTAATCTATGTTGCCATGTTTGGATCTTAATTTCGCTTGGATTATTGTGTATTTGGATTTAGCTCATGGATTTTTAGATCTCGATTTTTTTTCTGCCAGATCCGCTGTCCCGAAACGGATCGGGTGATTATTATTATAGCTTAGGAAAAGGCATGCAAATTGGGTGGGGAAATTTTGGTTTAACCGACTGAGCCATCGAAAGCGCAATTCTTAGTAATCCAAGATTTTGGTCGAGTGCTTGTAAGTTCAGGATAAATTCAGGTTGCGTGAACGTATTTAGTTGACCATGCCGACAAAATATTTTGAGAAAAAGTTGAATGAAAATTTACCTATTTATTCATTGTGATGAGTACGGATCTAGCAAATAGCAACCAGGTTTAAGAGTGCTTTAACCGTGTTGATTCTCTTCATGATTGTAAGAATCGTATGATAAATCGTATTGGCATATGTATTTGTATTGAATGTAATTTTAGAAACCTAATTTAAGGCATGGATTATGATCAGTAACTGTGGACAGAAATGGCGGGCAATCCTGTTTGTTTGAGCTCTTATAGGTTTTATGGATTTCTCGAGTAGTTTACTATAGTTTGCATATTTATTGGCAAACTGATGCTTATGAAGTTTCATTTTTGGTTTTCAAGGCAAGCTATAGTTCTATATATTCATTTTTCCTTTATGAATGGATTTGTGGCTTTTGCATATTTCTCTTTTAACATAGAATAAACATGATAAATATTTTTCCATTCTTTTTTTCTTATTTGCAGTGACTATTTGTTTAAGCTTTTGCTTATTGGGGATTCTGGTGTTGGCAAATCTTGTCTGCTTCTGAGGTTTGCTGTGAGTTTTTAGTGCCCTTTGTTCTTATATTCTATAAACTGAATGCATGTTTTATTATATTAAGAGAATTCTGATATGGGTGTATGCGTTAATGAGTGACTTTGTATCCAAAAAATCATAAAAGAAAACTAAGTCCTTGCATTAGATCTACTCGTGGTCCTCCAGCTTTGCGTCCTCCCAATCATCATCTGTGATAGTTAAACTTAGGAGAAAACAAAGAAATAAACAAAAAAAATGAGTCGAATATTTAGTAAATAGCACATCATACAGTAAAACATAATTTAGGTTAGACTTAATTTTTGAAAGACTGTTCAAACAAACATATATCATTCACAGATTCTCATAGCATGTCTATTCATCATCAACATGAGCGGAAACATAATCATGGCAAACATATAATGTGAATGTATAAATTACTTGTATATCTTATCTTTCACTTATTATATGGTGAACCACATTTGAGTCCATAGCACCTCATAACTTATCATAACATGGAGTGAAATACAATTGAGGGTGAACCATGCTTAAGTCCGTGACACCACATTACATAACTTGTGGTGAACACGATTAGGTCCGTGTCACCCTTAACATAACTTGTGATGAACATGCTTAGATCCATGTCATCCTTAACATTACTTGTGATGAATATGCTTAGGTTCGTGTCACCCTTAACATAACTTGAGATGAACACACTTAGGTTCGTGTCACCCTTAACATAGAGTGAAACACGCTTAGGTCCATGTTTCACTTAACATATGGTAGATCACGCTTAGGTCAATGGCACCGTCTTAATATAGCTTGTAGTGAACACGTTTAGGTCCGTGCCACCCTTAAACATATCTTTTTTTATGCGTGAGAACTTATTGAATATCAAGAACTTTTCTAGCATGGCATATACTTGTAAATGGCATAACATGGCATATTCTTGTACATGGCATAATATGTTCTAAACAAAAACATTCCATGGCATACATGATCTGAGTTCTATATGGACTTTGCATGATATACTTAATCCAAATACTTCATGACATTACATAGCATATATGATTTAATCACTATATGAACATGGCATACATGATCTAGGTACTACATAAACATGGCATACATAATCTGGCTATTTTATTACATGGCATACAAATCTGGCTATTTTATTACATGGCATACAAATCTGGCTATTTTATTACATGGCATACTTGACTTAAATTACTACATGAACATTTCATGGCTTCCATGTGATTTAGAATCATTCACTTCATTAAACAACAAATTCATTCATATAAGCATAATGTCATAATTCATCAAAGATCGTGAATGGAATCTAACTTCACGTAGTGTAGCATCGACAAACATCATATTTTCATATACCATTAGAAAATTTACAGTACACATGCAATTATATGATCATACTAATTACCTCTTAACGCTGCTTTCACAATCTCACGTCGTAGCTTGTAACCTATACAAGACACTAATCATTATTAACTTTTCTAGAAAAATGTGTCGTAGCATTCTAAATTCTTAAAATAATACCAAAGAGACAATTTAATAACTATTCAATTATACAAAGATTACATAAAATAATATTATTCAAAACTCATATCATATTACTTAATATTCTGTGTAAACATATATCTTAATAATGTTATAAAAATTTAGTTAAAGGTCAATTGGAATATTAACTAAAAGAATAGGCTAAAACAAATATAAAAAAATACTTTAAAAGTATACTTTAAAATATGCATAAAAGCCCTTAAATATTTTCTGATAAAAACAAGTCTATGACTAATATATTTATTTAAGTAAAACAGCCCACTCAAATACACTATAACAGTTTCTCGTAAAACACCATCAACTCATATTAAACAGTATGCTAATTTATAAAATCAACCTACTTAAAATAATAAATATTTTCTGAAAAATAGTAAAACAAACCCACCCAAATTAAACAAGTCCAGTTAAAAGTCTAATAGGTTCATTTAAAAGCTATGACCAACACCCTTAAAAAGAAAACACTTGGTCGAATGGGCTTAATGCCTAAGGACCCATTATAAATTAAAGAATCTGGTCAAGGATAAAAGAGGCTAAGGTTCAAAGGCATATACATGATTATGAAACATTGGAGGGGCTTTTTGGGAAGTCTGAAACATAACTAATAAAAGGAATAAAGCAGCATACGGGAGTGGCTTGCAACAAACTGGCCGAGACAAGGAGACCCACTGCGATGGTGGATCTGGGTGCTATCCACAGTGGCACAAGCTGGAGAGAGAGAGAGAGAGAGAGAGAGAGAGCAATCTTAGAGAGAGAAACTGAAAACTCAAACAACCGAGGGGGAGGAAGGGTGTGTTCTACGGCAATGACTTACCTGAGAGAGTCGGTGCGATGGCACAAGCCTGGCCGGTAGTTTCTAGCACTGTCGGTGGTGCTCCAACATCCAGGGGTGGTCGGCGATGGCTGGGCAGAGTACTAAGCTATGCGAGCGAGTTGTTTTTTTTAAACCCTCTCTGTCGACTAGATTTCTGAATGATTAATCTGAGGGTTTCGTGTGATTTTTATAGACAAGGGGAAGGGAGCTTATGTGAGTGATATGGAGATTGGATAAAGTTTGGAGTTGGGAGTTTGTTTACAATTACGGGACTACTTAACTGGGAACTAGAGGATGACTATACTTTAGGAACCTATTCATGCGGGAATACCAACACTAAGAGGATAATTGCTTTAAAGTGGGAACGAATTCTAATTCAAAACTATAACATAATTCTACCCAATAGTTAAGGTTACTCTACTTAAATTAATAATAATAAATATAATATTAATAAAAATTACACTTTTGGGATCGGGATGTTACAAGTGATTTTTTCTTTATCATGGAAATCGGAAGTCTTTTGACTCTTGTCTAGGAATTCAATTTTCATAATGCTATATCAAAATCATTATTGTTGTTATATATATATATATATTTTATAACATCTACCTGGAATGGGATAACCTATGAACTTTTTCTTTAGAAAATATTTTATGCCCACGGTTTCTGGTCCAGCAATTCCGTAAGAGATAGTTTTAAATTGTGATTCTGGTTCATATGAAACTGAATTCAAGTATAAGCATTTGCTTTTAGTGCAGGATAGCCAAAGGAAAAAAAAAAAAATTCGTGGTTTTATGGTTTTTCATCCAAATTTATAGGATATATCTTGTACTTATGTGATATATCTTGTACTTATGTGATCAATAAATGTACTTGTTGTAATATCCTTATCAAGGCTTGCTGGTCCAACTTTTTATGATTCTTTTAAAGAGAAAACTTTATATGCTTTATAATTATATTCTATTCTTTGGGAACCAGGATGATTCATATCTTGATAGCTACATCAGCACCATTGGAGTTGACTTTGTAAGTATTCATTTGCCTAACTATTGGTTTCTATCATAAAACTTTTCAACGTAAATATACAGCAATAACCTCTTCTATTCTGTTTTGTAGAAAATTCGCACTGTGGAACAAGATGGGAAGACCATTAAACTCCAGATTGTAAGTTTATGAATTGCTATGTTATTTCTTCTTTTGTCATCTATAAGTTTATGACTTCCCATGCAATTGCTTCTCTTGTCTTGGAAAATTCTAGTCCCATCATTAGTATTGTTGTCCAGCGCAATCAAGTTGAATTTCATGGGTGTGAATTCTTCATTCTGTTGGGGGACATAGTACATACCAGGCTTTTATATTAATGAAGATGTCTATCTGAAAGATTTGTATGATTTTGAAATGTCCAAGCCTAAAATTAGGTTTAATTGTTGATATATGTTGATGAGTTAAATCTTTATACCACAACATTATCAAATCTTGTTGTCTTTATACCATTGTGTTGGCTGGTTTTGTCAACAAGTTTAAAGTATTTTACAAAAACAGTATTGTACAACCAGGCAGTCAAAATGGTTGTTGTCTTGGTTGATAATAATATGAACTTCCATGAACTGGAGTTATATTTTAAGTAGTCCTGGTGACTTAAAAAAGAAATGTAAGTTGCTTTTCTGCTCAATCAATCTCTTTTGTGCTATAAAAAATTATATAGAGACAAATATTACCCAACTTCTGCACAACTCTCTAGTAATATTATTGTTTCTTGAATTTATTTGAATTTTTTTATACTTGGTATTCAAATAATAATAATACTTCATTAGAGAGTTGTGTAATAGTTGTGGTCATATCATTTCCCACTATAAAAAATGACTAACTGCTGTTCCATCCTCGGAAAATTCAGTGGGACACTGCTGGTCAAGAACGTTTCAGGACAATCACTAGCAGCTACTACCGCGGGGCTCATGGAATTATTGTAAGTTCTGAATTTTCTATTTCATTTAATTACTGCTTGCGTCTTTCATTTCTGAGTTGGTGGCAGCTCTTGTAAGAAATTTGTCTCAAGCTGGTGGCTGTCTGGACAGGTTGTTTATGATGTCACAGATCAGGAGAGCTTCAACAACGTTAAGCAATGGTTGAATGAAATTGATCGCTATGCAAGTGAAAATGTGAACAAGCTTCTAGTTGGCAACAAATGTGACCTCACAGCAAATAAAGTTGTGTCCTATGAAACAGCCAAGGTAATACTAAATTGTCAGGTTTTCCATTGTCATTTGATAGTACTTGCTTACTCGAAAAGTCTAATATCTATGTTTACATGTGCTCTTCCCTTTTTAGGCATTTGCGGATGAAATTGGGATCCCTTTTATGGAAACAAGTGCTAAAAATTCGACCAATGTGGAACAAGCTTTCATGGCTATGGCTGCTGAAATCAAGAATAGGTAATGTGTTTATATGGCTTTTATGTCGTCATATGGTTGCGAAAGAAAATCCATGGAACACATTTTTGGTGGTTTGGCAATGGTGCCTTTTTTTTTTTCGGTTTTTTTTTTGGGTGGGTGGGTGGGTTTTTTTTTTTTTTCCAAAAAGATGATGACGATACCGTAGTTCTCTGTGTGAAATCTGCGAGTCCAATTAATTAAGTAATTATTTATGCATAGCAAGATGATTGACCGTTAATCATTTCTGATGCGCTCTATCTCTCTCTCTCTCTCATGCAGGATGGCAAGCCAACCAATGAACAATGCCAGGCCTCCAACAGTGCAAATTCGGGGACAGCCTGTAAACCAGAAGTCTGGTTGCTGCTCTTCTTAAAGGGAAGAAGTATTAGGGGGTTCATGATGTGTCTGTGTTTAGCTGTGGCATGTTAAACTAGTCTTATTAATACTTTTGATATGAACAAATATTGTTAAATTGCTTGTCGGGCAGCACTTTGTTAAATTCCATTCTTTTTAATGTATTTGATTTTAAAAAACGATTGTACAAATTAGGATATTGGTGAATAGCAGTACTCTCTCATCTGCGACACTTCTGGTGAATAGCAATACTCTCCTCTGCGACTTCTGTTTCCTCAAATTTCTTATGGGAAAGCCTTGATGATTGAGAGTGACCGGTTTTAAGTTAGGGGAGCCGAGTGTTCACCCTCAGTTCACTCGTATCTCACTATGATGAGGTTTTATTGTCAATTAATTTTTACGTTTCTTTCAAAAAATGAAGGATGGTCCAAAAGTGATAAAAGTGTCTTATTTTTCATAGTTTAGATAGTGGGGTTTGTAGCATTTCTAATGTTATTGAGGCTTCATTTGATAAGAAAACTAATAGTGGCTACGAATATAACAAAATGAACAACTAAATAAATAGAAGGAAGACCAAATATGCCGCAATGCAAATTGATGGGCTTTAAGGTGGACAGAGTCTTTAAAGATCTTTTGCAAATTTCAAATGAAGCAATTACAAGATCGAGGACCAAGAAGAGTAAGGAAGCAATGTAAAGATTGGTGCAATCTACTTGGAACGAGTCTAGCAAGAGCTCAATATTCAAAATGAGCTTGAGAGAAGGAGATCTAATTCTTGTTTATATGATACAAGTAATGGAAAAGTGCAACAAAAATTATGGCCTATTATTATGTTTATGTGATTGAAGGGTTTGGACTTGTTTATTTCATTCAAAAGGCTTATTTTATTAGTTTAAAATAATTGAGTTTATTATGAAAATAACTTAAGGGCATGTTGATAAAGTAATTATCTTGTTGAACTCGGGTTTCAAGAGGGTTACTGTAGCTAAGTTACTTTAGTTGCGGCACTATTACTCAGGGGCATTTTTGGAAGATGGGGGCTTTATTTTACTTAGGTTTTGTGAGGCTTTAGTTTAAATACTCTTTATTGCCTCATTTTGAAATTTATGAAAATTTATGAAAATTGATTAATTTTATTCATTGTAAGTTGAGTTTATCTCTTCTTGTTTTTCATTGAACGTTTGAACTTATCAAAGATAAATTACAACATTTGTGGCGTTCATTCTTTGTAATCTGGGCTCTTGAGACATGTTCTTCAATGAGTCTAGATTTTAATATAATTTAGGTTCTTGAAATGAGTTCCTCAACGAGCCTAGATTTTTCATCTATTGACTTAATTTTGGCTTTTTTGGGGTGAGTTTTCAAATTGATTGTGGGTTCAAGGGATTCAAATTCCGTGGATTCTGATCATTTGGTATTCAGAGCAAGATTTATAATTAGGTTTGATTCTTTTTTTTTTTTTTAATTTCTGCATCTTTAAATTTAATTCTTAGGGCTTCATTATTCTAGGGTTCCAAAAAAAAAAAAAGTGCAGAAATTCCTTCTTGTTGGGCTGCTGAAATTTGATTCATTAGGGTTTCTAAATTCTAGGGCTTCCTGCATCTTTGAATTGTCAATTGCTTGGAGTTCCATTTCATTGTTTCCTTCTACTTTTGTCAATTCTTGTGTATTTGAATTTCAATTGTTTGTGATTGAAAGGAAAAGAAAATAAAAGAAAATAAAATTCGAAAAAAAAAATTTGCTTGAGCCTTATCATCAAAGTGGCTAAATACAATACTATAGTTTGTATCTTGTTTTTTATTTACTCTTTCCCTCATATAATTTCCTTGAATCTCGTGTCATTTTATTCATTTCATAATTTCTATTTTTCTTATTTCTTGGACCTAATTACTAGTTGAAATAAAAAAAAGATTATATTGTCTTGATTGAGTTCAATTAGTTCTTAAAGAACTTGAGTGGGAAAACTCATGAGGTAAAAGGCAAGAGAGTGTAAGATCATTACCGGGAAAAATCCAATTAAGAGTGAAACACGAGTGGAGTGCCATTATTCAAGCATAAACACATAAGGGAGTATGTGAGGTTTTTACAACTAACAATTTTTTTTTTTTTTTTTTTGTGCAGCATATTACGATGTTTCATCATAGTGACTAAACACCGAAGGGTGGCAGACAATTCATTCTTTGTGTTGCAGTCCATGTAACAAAAGTTTGAAATGTTAAATTTGGCATTGGGGGAAGTAAGGGATATGATGTATCAACGAGGTGCATTGATTACAAATCTGCAAAGTGAGAGGAGATAGGAGGAGACATGAGCCTAGTATTGAATATGAGTATAAGAATGAGGAGTATGGTGAGTCTCTTGTTTTCAGGCGTGCTCTCAATACATAAAGCAAGATGGATGAAACAAAGTAGCAGATAGAGAATATTTTTCATACTAGACGCTACATCAACAACATGGTATGTAGTATGATCATTGATGGAGGGAGTTGTACTAATGTGGCTAACACAGAGACCAAATATGGGGAAACGCAAGAGGCCAACACCGTAGATAGTTAGGGAGGCCCCGAAGAGCCCAGAGAGCTCGATGGAGCCTTCCTTAGCGGATAGGCTTCTAGCTGCTGATCAGTTTATCACTGAAGTGCTACAACTCTTTGAGGAGCTAAGGAAAATTATTAACAAGGACAAGGCAAAATAAAGAAGGCCTTGTAGGGTTTTTGAGAGCGATCTTGGAAATTTGTAGTCAGAAAAGGATTTATGGTCTACTTTTGGAGATCCTTATTGTTTTTGGGGAGATTTTACAATATTGTCTATTTTGAAGAAATTTAAACAAATGAAATCTTTTGGGATATTTAGTTTTATGTTGCCATGATATTTTACAAACTTGCTCTAAATCTTACTTAGATTTAAATGAATTTCCGTTGTGATTTATTGTGTACTGCTAGAATACAATAGGTATGTTGCATCTTAAGTGTCATGTATGAGGTATGTAGCCTTGACTTACATGTCTCAATACTTCAGTCACAGTCCAATCCCAAACTGGAGCTGGGGGCATCACATCCTAAGTATATTTAGACATCCTTGTTGAACCTAAGGTTTCAAGTTTTGTGTAATTATATATTTACACATGAATTTTGATGATAACAAATGAATTCAAAGAATGAAGGAGTCTCAAGCTCAAGTTGTCCACACAATGGAGTCAAGCACATCAAGGAACCAAGCATGAGCAAGAAGGGAACAAGTTCACATTAAAGTCATAGAGTAATGTTGTAAATCTCTTCAAAATTCGAAATTAGGATTAAGGCTCAAAAATTAATATTTTATCATAAAGCATTAAAATACATTTTCCACATGTGCATGAATATTTTGAAAATTAAATTTGAAAATTTTGAAAGATAATTGATTGTCATCTTTCACATGTGCATGCCATGATTAAAGGTTTGAACTTTGAAAATATTAAAGATGATT
Source organism: Carya cathayensis (assembly GCA_011037825.1). Classification (NCBI taxonomy): domain Eukaryota; kingdom Viridiplantae; phylum Streptophyta; class Magnoliopsida; order Fagales; family Juglandaceae; genus Carya; species Carya cathayensis. Next base: position 105,782 of record QGSO01001576.1, read on the forward strand.
GATTGTCATCTTTCACATGTGCATGTTTTATTTGAATATTTTCAAAAGTGATTGATGCTTTTCTTGACTTATGCAAAAGGAAGATGCCTTTGTTTGAAAATTTTGAAAAGTAAAGTGTGCTCCTTTTGTCATATGCAAAAAGTAAAAGATTAGGTTTGAATTTTTTGAAAAGTAAAGTGTGCTCATTTTGTCACATGCAAAAAGTAAAAAGATTAGGTTTGAAATTTTTGAAAAATGAATGATGATGTCTTTGACATGTGAATCTTTTTAAATTTGAATATGAAGTCTCATATGCCTATAAATAGATCATTTGAGAGCTTCACATTCACAACACCAAGAGCATACAACTCTCATTCAAAGCTTTCATTCTCTCTTCTCTAAGCATTGAGCCTTAATCCTTTTTCATTTTGAGAGATATAGGTTGTGCTGTATTGTTCTTATTTCACTCATTGAGGAGTGTTTTCTGATATTCTACCCACTATCAATTCTTGTATCAGTAAAAGGGTGTGTACAACCCTTGTGCGTGTAGAAAGTGTTCTACACAGGGAATCGTTGAATCACCACGTGTAAGGTGATTGCAAGTGTAGAGGGTGTTCTACACGGATCCTTTGTAGCGGTGTTGTTCAAAGGTGTAATAGGTTTTTACCTCCACCTGAAGGAGGTTGAATAGTGAATTCGGGGATCCTCAAGGGGTAGCTTGAGGCGAGGACGTAGGCAGTGGGGCCGAACCTCGTTAACATACTGAGTTTGATTCTCTCTTACCCTTACTCTTTATATTTATTGCTATTTCGTATTTTGTTTATATTTGATATTGTATATTTGATTTATAATTGTTATTTTTTTTAAAAACAACTCAATTCACCCCCCCTCTTGTGTTAGTCATCTGGGCAACAATTGGTATCAGAGCTAAAGCTCTGTTATAAGATTAACTATCTTTTGAGTTAAGATCTTATGGCTAACATTGCAGCTTCATTTGGTGAAGGTCAATCTAGCAGTCGGCCTCCACTCTTTTGTGGAGACAATTATTCATTCTGGAAAGTTAGAATGAGAATATTCCTTCAGGCTCAAGGTCGAGAGATCTGGAAATGCATTGTAAATGGACCTTATATTCCAACAAAAGTGGTTGGTGGAGTAAAGGTCAAAAAGGAAGAAGAAGAGTTTGATCGTGAAGACGATAGACTTTATACTTTGAATTTAACTGCTATGAATTTATTATATAATGCTCTCAATGGTAATGAGTTTAATAGAGTAATGACTTGTGCTACGGCAAAAGAAATTTGGGATAACTTGGAAGTTACTTATGAAGGAACTTCTCAAGTTAAGGAATCAAAAATTTATATTCTTACTCATGAATATGAAATGTTTAAGATGAATGATGATGAATCTATTTCTAGCATGCACACTCGTTTTACTAACATCATAAACAGTTTGACAGCTCTTGGTAAAGTTTATTCCAAAGTGGAAATGGTAAGAAAAATTCTCAACTCTCTACCAAAACGTTGGGAATCAAAAGTGACAGCGATTCTTGAAGCTAGAGACCTCAAGAAGCTCGAAGTGAATGAACTCATCGGGTCACTTATCACCCATGAGTACACATTGAAAAGAGGAGAAGAAGAAGGAAAGCCAAAGAAGAGCTTGGCACTTAAAGCTGTTCCTCATGAAAGTGAAAGTGATGAAGATGAGGAAAATGACGATAAAGATGAAGAAGTTGCGATGATAACAAGAAGAATTCAGAGATTCTTAAAGAAAAATAAAACTCCTCCGAGGAAATCATTCAAAAAGTTTTCCAAGAAAGATTCAGGTAAAAATGATACTTTAATTTGTTATAAATGCAATAAGCCTGGTCATATCAAGCCAGATTGTCCCCTGCTAAAGAAAGATCGAAACAAAGGCAAGAAAGCAATGAAAGCTACATGGGATGATGATTCAAGTAGCTCAGATAGTGAAGCAAGCAATGAAGAATCAGCAAATCTCTGTCTTATGGCTAAAGATGATATTGAGGTAACAAATTTTGATAATATTGAAAATCCTTCATATGAAGAATTGCAAAATGTTTTAGAAGAGGTATATGAAGAATTTGAAAAATTGGGTATCAAATATACTGCTTTGAAAAAGAAAAATTCTTCTTTAACAAACGAAATTGATATTTTAAGAAAAGAAAATATTGTTTTGAAAGACGAAAATCTTGAGTTGAAGAAAAAGAAAACTGATTTAGAAAATATTGTTGAAAACTTTACGAATGGAAAAAGAAATTTTGAAAAACTTCTTGGTAGTCAAAGATGTGTTTTTGACAAGGCAGGCTTGGGATATATGCCAAAACAAAAGTTCAAACCTTATAAAAACTTCTTTGATAATCCTTCTACATCAAAGTCTAATATTCAAAATTCTTTTCATAATAAGTTTGTCAAAAAAGGATACTATTATAATCATTCAAGATTTTCATATATGTCACATGCTATTTGTAATTTTTGTAATAGAAATGGTCATAATTATCATACTTGTCCTATTAGAAGAAAACATACAATGACTATTAGGGCCATATGGGTACCTAAAAATCTTGTTTCTTCTAATACTAATAAATAAAGGACCCAAAGAACTTGGGTACCAAGAAAAATCATTTTAATTGTTTTTATAGGTATGCATGAAGTCCTCTACAAGCAAAAACAAATGGTTTTTAGATAGTGGATGTTCAAGACACATGACGGGAGACAAGACTAAGTTCTTTGATCTTAGATCTAAAGAAGAAGGACACGTGACATTTGGAGACAACTCGAAAGGGAAGATCGTGGGAATAGGTAAAATTGGTAATAAATCTTCTCTCATAATTGAAGATGTTCTACTTGTTGAAGGTCTAAAACATAATCTTTTGAGTATAAGTCAATTATGTGATAAAGGATTTACAGTTACTTTCAAAATGGATAAGTGCATTATTTTGAATGATCATGATTATAACATTTGTTTTACTGCCTTTAGAAGTAATAATGTTTATACAATCGATTTTGAAGAAATTACCTCACAAGATGCTATTTGTTTTTCAGTACAAAATGAAACTAATTGGTTATGGCATAGAAGACTAGGTCATGCCAACATGGAACTTATTTCCAAACTTTCAAAAAATGATCTTGTGAGAGGTTTACCAAAGGCAAATTTTCTTAAAGACAAAATTTGTGATGCATGCCAATTTGGTAAACAAACAAAAACTTCTTTTAAAACCAAGAAATATATTTCCACTACTAGACCACTGCAACTGATACACATGGATCTTTTTGGACCAAATAGAGTTGCAAGTCTAGGAGGAAAATATTATGCTTTTGTTATTGTTGATGATTTCTCTAGATATACTTGGGTCATCTTTCTTGCTCATAAAGATGAGGCACATAATGCTTTTACCAAGTTATGCAAGAGAATTCAAAATGAAAAGGGCTATACTATTTCAAGTATCCGAAGTGATAGGGGAAAAGAGTTTGTTAATAAAAATATTGAAACATTTTGTGATGAAAATGGTTTTGTGCATAATTTTTCTGCTCCTCGAACTCCTCAACAAAATGGGGTAGTAGAGAGGAAAAATAGATCTCTTCAAGAGATGGCAAGAACAATGCTTAATGAGAACAACTTGCCTAGTTATTTTTGGGCCGAAGCGGTAAGTACTGCATGTTATGTTATAAATAGAGTTATGTTAAGGTCTAAATTAGATAAAACCCCCTATGAGCTTTGGAATGAGAAAAAGCCCAACATTGGTTACTTTCATGTATTTGGATGCAAATGTTTTATTTTGAATGACAGGGATAATTTAGGCAAATTTGATGCAAAATCGGATGAAGGTATTTTTCTCGGGTATTCTACAAATAGTAAAGCTTATAGAGTATTCAATAAAAAGACTTTAACTGTACAAGAATCTATGCATGTAGTATTTGATGAATCTAATTCTCTACTCTCCAAGAAATCCATTGATGAAGAAACAGGAGGTATAAATAATACAGAAAGTCTCAATCTCAACAAAGAGAACACAATAGAGGAAGTCCAACATGGAGACATCAGGAAAGATCATCAAAATTTAATACGAGATGCAACCAAACAGTGGAAATTTGTGAAAGATCATCCAGTGGAACAAATTCTGGGAGAACCTTCACAAGGTGTAAGCACTCGATCATCTCTTAGAAATATTTGCAATCATACTGCTTTTTTATCTCAGATTGAACCTAAAAATATTGATGAAGCACTTCTTGATGAATCTTGGATTCTAGCTATGCAAGAAGAGCTTAATCAATTTGAAAGAAATGATGTTTGGACACTTGTTCCTAAACCCAAAAATCATACTATTATTGGAACAAAATGGGTTTTTAGAAACAAGAAAGATGAGTCCGGAGTCATTACTAGAAATAAGGCTCGACTTGTAGCCCAAGGTTACAATCAAGAAGAAGGAATTGATTATGATGAGACATATGCACCAGTCGCAAGATTAGAAGCTATTCGAATGCTACTTGCATATGCTTGTTATAAAGATTTCAAACTTTTTCAAATGGATGTTAAAAGTGCTTTCTTAAATGGTTTTATAAATGAAGAGGTATATGTTGAGCAACCTCCAGGTTTTGAAAATCATATTTCTCCAAATCATGTTTTCAAACTCACAAAAGCACTATATGGACTCAAACAAGCTCCTAGAGCGTGGTACGAGAGACTCAGTGGTTTCTTGATTAAAAAAGGTTTCTCAAGAGGAAAAATCGACACAACTCTTTTCATTAAATACGAAAATGATGATATTCTTTTGGTTCAGATTTATGTTGATGATATAATATTCGGTGCTACTAATGAAAATATGTGTCAAGTTTTTGCTAAGACTATGCAGGATGAATTTGAAATGAGCATGATGGGAGAACTTACATTCTTTCTCGGATTGCAAATTAAGCAAGTAAAAAGTGGGACATTCATCAATCAATCAAAATATATTAAGGAATTGCTGAAGAAGTTTGGGATGGAAGGTGCTAAGGAAACTGGAACACCAATGAGCCCATCTACTAAACTTGATAAAGATGAATCCGGTAAGACAGTTGACTCGAAAGTATATCGAGGTATGATTGGTAGCTTATTATATTTGACAGCCAGTAGACCAGATATTATGTTCAGTGTGTGTTTATGTGCACGTTTTCAATCATCTCCAAAAGAATCTCATTTAATTGCAGTTAAGCGCATTCTTAGATATCTTAGTGGTACAATTAACCTAGGGTTATGGTACCCTAAACACACATCTTTCGATCTAATCAGCTACACAGATGCAGATTATGCTGGTTGTAAAATAGATCGAAAAAGCACTAGTGGAGCATGTCACTTCTTAGGTCATGCATTAGTTTCCTGGTTTAGTAAAAAACAAAATTCTGTTGCACTATCTACTGCTGAGGCAGAATATGTTGCTGCGGGTAGTTGTTGTGCTCAAGTTCTTTACATGAAGCAACAACTTGAAGATTTTAAACTCATGTATAATCACATTCCAATCAAATGTGATAATACAAGTGCTATAAATCTTTCAAAAAACCCAATACAACATTCTAGAACTAAGCATATTGAAATAAGATATCATTTTCTTCGAGATCATGTGCAGAAAGGCGATATAGTACTAGAGTTCACAAACACACACGATCAGTTAGCAGATATATTCACAAAACCTTTACCAGAAGATAGATTATCTATGATTAGAAGAGAAATAGGTATGATGCATATTATGAATATCTCTTAAAAGACAGATCAAAGTTCATAAAAATAGATAGATTTTTCTTAAATACTTTTACATAAACTTGAGGTTCTTAGCCTCATGTTTGAGACGCTCATTCTCTTCATACAATATCATGTCATCCCTATTCATGGGAACTGGCAAGCGGAATGAAGAATCCAATAGAGATTTCAACTTTTTATTCTTCTGCCGAAGGATTCCTTCCCTTGTGTGAGACTCTTGAACAATTCGTTGAAGTACAACAATTTGTTCCTTAAGCTTTTCAACCTCATGGTTTTTTGCTTGAACCCGCTGGGAAAAAGCAACAATAGAGGATGAGTAGCGAGTCCCGAGACTCACCAAGTCGTAGATAGCATCGGAGTCTGACTTATTTGCCATACTATTATTTTCTTGCTGCAACATAGCACCAATGGCAGCTGCAGAAAGGACAGGAGGTTGAGATGTAGAAGAATGAGCCATTGAGAAAGGAATTGAAAACTTAAAGCGAGAATGTTGAAGGAATGCAGATGAGTTATAGAGATAAGAAGAAAACTTGATGCGGATTGGATGAACTTTAAGACTGTTTTTATAGAGATAGTATAAAGAACAAGACGAGCTATCATCCAAGTCAAAGAGCAATGTGTTTTTTCCCGATCAGTGAAAAAGACATTTTTTTTAGAAACTCGGAGCCTTCAATCTCGTTTGTCAACAACATCAGGCGATTTGTTTCTATCTTCAACCGCACTAAATTCATAGAGTTAGGCCTCGAGGCTTTGCAGGACTTGTCGGGTCACGGACGGCTCTCTTTTTCAACTATCTACAGTGTTTTTTAACGCACCGTTTTCTTCAGTCTATTTACTTGCTGTCGATCCTTTTTAATGATGCCAAAAGGGGGAGAAGTTTTAGACTAGAACATTAATATTGTTTAAATTGTTAAACTTGTTATATATGCTTGGAATTATATTTATTTTTTTTTTTTTGAAAAACTAACGCACATTCTCAGGGGGAGCTTAAGTATTAATACAGGCTTCAGGTTCTATCAAGTATTTGTCATCATCAAAAAGGGGGAGATTGTTAAACCTAAGGTTTCAAGTTTTGTGTAATTATATATTTACACATGGATTTTGATGATAACAAATGAATTCATAGAATAAAGGAGTCTCAAGCTCAAGTTATCTACACAATGGAGTCAAGCACATCAAGAAACCAAGCATGAGCAAGAAGGGAGCAAGTTCACATTAAAGTCATAGAATAATGTTGTAAATCTCTTTAAAATTCGAAATTAGGATTAAGGCTCAAAAATTAATATTTTATCATAAAGCATTAAAATACATTTTCCACATGTGCATGAATATTTTGAAAATTAAATTTGAAAATTTTGAAAGATAATTGATTGTCATCTTTCACATGTGCATGCCATGATTAAAGGGTTGAACTTTGAAAATATTAAAGATGATTGATTGTCATCTTTCACATGTGCATGTTTTATTTGAATATTTTCAAAAGTGATTGATGCTTTTCTTGACTTATGCAAAAGGAAGATGCCTTTGTTTGAAAATTTTGAAAAGTAAAGTGTGCTCCTTTTGTCATATGCAAAAAGTAAAAGATTAGGTTTGAATTTTTTGAAAAGTAAAGTGTGCTCATTTTGTCACATGCAAAAAGTAAAAAGATTAGGTTTGAAATTTTTGAAAAATGAATGATGATGTCTTTGACATGTGAATCTTTTTAAATTTGAATATGAAGTCTCATATGCCTATAAATAGATCATTTGAGAGCTTCACATTCACAACACCAAGAGCATACAACTCTCATTCAAAGCTTTCATTCTCTCTTCTCTAAGCATTGAGCCTTAATCCTTTTTCATTTTGAGAGATATAGGTTGTGCTGTATTGTTCTTATTTCACTCATTGAGGAGTGTTTTCTGATATTCTACCCACTATCAATTCTTGTATCAGTAAAAGGGTGTGTACAACCCTTGTGCGTGTAGAAAGTGTTCTACACAGGGAATCGTTGAATCACCACGTGTAAGGTGATTGCAAGTGTAGAGGGTGTTCTACACGGATCCTTTGTAGCGGTGTTGTTCAAAGGTGTAATAGGTTTCTATCTCCACCTGAAGGAGATTGAATAGTGAATTCGGGGATCCTCAAGGGGTAGCTTGAGGCGAGGACGTAGGCAGTGGGGCCGAACCTCGTTAACATACTGAGTTTGCTTCTCTCTTACCCTTACTCTTTATATTTATTGTTGTTTCATATTTTGTTTATATTTTATATTGTATATTTGATTTATAATTGTTATTTTTTTAAATACAACTCAATTCACCCTTCCTCTTGTGTTAGTCATCTGGGCAACAATCCTACATGGCGATTTGACAACTATTTGATCTAGTTGCTACGTGGTGCTTTCCTGAAGGGTTACAATTCACCTGAAAAGCTTGAAACTATTTGAATTGGTTTTTTTATTTATTAAAATCCTAAATATTCATACAAGTCTAATGGTGCAGTTTGTTTCGCAAAATTCTACTCCTAATTTCCTTAATTTAATAGAAAGGCAATCTCGCCTACTATTACGTAAAAACTGGAAACTTATTATTGTACCATAAAATTCTAAATATTCATTTGAGTCTAATGGTGTAATTTTTTTTTATAAAATTATATTCCTAGGTGCATTAATTAAATAGAAAAGCAAAATGTCTCCATAGTGTATCAGAATCCGACTACGCTAATGAACTAAAACCTAATTGATCGCTCGATTTGTGGAAACCTTTCAAGATTTCACGATGTCTCTAAGATCTAAAGATATTCATCTATCAAATTTCATTTTGGTCATTACATCCATTATATAAAAATAAAAAGCATAAAGTACTGTAAAAAAACCCTTTTAAAAAGTCTTAAAAGATTTTAAAAAATCCCAAAAAAATCCGAATATCTAGGTTTAAATCCAGCCCTAAATCCAGACATCCGCCCAAGTTTTGGCCAAGTTTACTGAGGCAGACATCCGCCTGCTTTTCAAAACATGGAAACGGATCTAGATATTGCCGGGTACCCAGATCTATATTCATATCTACAGTCCTAGCTTGGTTGTTCTATGCTAACATTAATCTATGTCTGATCTGGGAAGCCAAGATAGCTTTCAACTCTATTTTTTTTATTGCATATAATTTACATGTTGAATTGACATATCTAAGATCATTGTGATTTTCACCTAAGACACCATAAATACATTAATGGATATTTAGACTTCAAAGCCCCATTGTAGACAATTTTTAAGGCATTAGATAGCAAAATAATGACACATCCTTTCTATATTCCGTCTGCATTTTGGTGGGTGGAAAAAGTAGTGGGATGATTGTTGATAATCTCAACTCTTCCACCATAAAATGCTATTCTTTCCCTTCTCCTTTCAATTTGGCAAGTAATTCTTCCTTGTGGCCACCATTTCTGCCGAGCAAAACAATAAATCCTAAGAGGCTAAAGCAAGCACAAAGTGGTGATGAAACTATTGGAAGTAGTAGTAATAATAATGGTTGTAACAACCCACTAGAAATTCAAAGGATGAATTTTTTTAAGCTTTAGGAACCTCATGAAAACCCTAAAAATTGTCATGAATCGACCAATCGTGTAGGTTTTAGTCTGTAAGTATCAGCGTTACGACTCACTAAGGTGTTAGAAGTGCGATTTTATTTATTTGAGCTACCTAGAAGTGTTAGAATGAGGTACTATCACTGCATCAGACTCAAATGAATATTTAGAATTTAATGGCATAATAAAACAATTTTCAATTTCCAGACGAAGCTCTAGTTCGAAAAAGCATTATAGCAATAAATAATCGATTTTATTTATTTGAGCTACCTTAGAGTGCAAAACCATGGCCTGGTTTTGCCCCTTGTTTTGGCAGACATAACTACCATTCTAAGTGTCACTCATAGCCCTCATATCACCCCTCCGATTTGTAAGAGGCATCCAAGTCCCATCTCGCTTCATTTCATCACTTCCCAACTCTTTTCTTGGATAGAAAACTAGAGACTCTCGCGACTATTCCTTTTGGAAGCAATTGTAAGTATTTTGTGTGACACCCCCAACTTCTAGTTGTGGTTTGGCAGGGATTTGAAGCATCAGGATATGCAACACATGGTCACACATCCCCGTTCATGACATGCAATGTAATCTACTGATAATTTACTTAGCAACATACAATAATCGCAGCGGAAGGTCAAACTCATAAAACTTTTGCACCATAATATCTAAAACATAACCTCATAATCATTGCATAACCAAAGTTTAGCCTCTTAAGACTGCTTGAAACGTTTACACATTAAAATTTAAACATTAACAAATGGAGATTTTTTTTTATAGGAAAAATTCATTATAAAATTGAGAATTATAATGAATTATTATACACCCAAACAACTTGGGAGATAGGCATAGAGTAACATCCTCCCACATGACTACATCATCTACATGGCAAGCATAATGAGCCAACCCGTGAGCAGCCTCATTACCTAATCTATGGACATGTTGGACAATACATGAATTAAACCTTCTCATTAAACTCTTAGTTTCCTACAGCAGATGAAATAAAATTGAAAAAGATGATGTTGTTTTATCTTGAATAGCCTTAATCATCATCAAACAGTCACTCTCCAAAAAGATGCAACATCTTGTTCTTTTTTACTGACAGCAAGCAGAACCTCACCTTTCTAGTGTCTTAGAATTGCTCCCATCCCAGGCTTTTGTTGATTTGAAAACATAGCTCCATCAACATTTAGTTTAACAAAGCCAGAAGGGAGGGGGTTCCAACTGCAATGATATTTCAGTTTGGATTGTGGAATACTTATCTCTTCTTGAGAATATTTCTGCATAGACAAGGCATGAGCAACTATCTACGTAGGAATTAAAACCGTCTGATCATGCACAATCTTGTTCCTCCTAAACCAAAAGCCCAAAGCCAGTAAAAAGAACAACCCCATATCTTCGATTGAGCCTTTTCCATGGATATAAAATGCAGTTTCTAAAAACCTTCTTTGAACTTCTTTGTCAAGCACAGCAAGCAGAAACTATCTCCAAGTAGTTTGAATAGAGAGGCAGTGTAATAAGGCATGTGAGATACATTCCAGAGCTTGTCTACAAAAACTGCATATAGGATCCACATTGACATGCTTTTACAGTAAATTCTCTGTAGTGGGTAGACAATTCTTACATGCCCTCCAAGCAAAACTCTTCACCTTATGAGGGATTTTGAGCTTCCACAACCTTTTCCATAGAGGTACAACTGATGATGATGAGAGCTTCCAACATCTGATCCTATCTCTTTTTCTGTCAACAGCTTGCAAGCACTTTTAACACCGACTCTTCCATCCTTTTCTTTCTTCCACATTCTTTAATCTTCCCCACCATCTGGACTGAGTATAATCTTTGAAATATCTGTAGGAATGCTTGGATTGAATAGAGCTATAATCTTTTGGACATCACACCATTTTGTATTGTTGTCAATAAGAATGTCAATTGTTTCATTCCTCACCACACCCCTTTAGCAGACAATTTTTAGCCTTCCATATTTCCCTCCAAGCATAAGAAGGGTTGCATCCCACTTTTTAGTAACAAAAAATTAGTGGGAAGTAGTTTGCCTTAAACAGCTTGTGCGGAAGAGTATCCTTTTCTTGTAATATCCTTCGGCTTGTTTTGCCCAAAGTGCCATGTTAAACTTCTTGGGACCTTTAAACCCTGAACCTCCATAGAATTTAGAAGTACACATCATGCTCTAGCTCACCCAATAAATCTTCCTTTCATTTTCTTTTCTTCCCCATCAAAAATATGCCATCATCCCTTCCAACTCCTTACATAAGCATTCAGGCAACTTGAAGCAACTCATATCATAAGTTGGAAAGATAAAGCAATAGCTTTTAACCAAAATTTTCTTGCCACCTTGTGACAATTGTTTTTCTTTCCTTAAATTTCCTTATTCCTTCTTGGTTAAGAGGGGCTTCATAAAAAATCTTACTCAAAGCATCTGTCTAATGCGCTAGATAATATGTAGGACCATCTCTATAAACATGAGCATCATCTCTAACTACTGATCCAAGTTGTGACGCCCCCAATTTTCACTTGGGATCAGACAGACATTTGAAGTGTCGAGACATGCAACACAAGGTTAGCTGCCCCTGTTTATGACATATAAGATTCAATGTACCTAACATGCATATAACATTATGCAATATTTGTAGCGGATAATTTTTTTTCATTATGCAATACTATGCACCAAACTAAAAATATCCCAAATGCTTAAAATATACTTCATACATAAAGAAACATTGAACAACTAAGATCACAACACTAGTCTAAAATGGCTATGATCCAAAAGAGTACTGGAGATGTAACTCTATAGTACAAGTAGTAATTTAAGTTAACTACTATATTAAAATTGGCGTCGCACAGTCGCTTAGTCGACTGTGTTCAGTTGATCAGATTCCGATTCTCCTTCAAGTCTTGTAACAAGATCTACCATTTGGGGGAGAATGGTAGTTGAGACTACCAAAGTGAGATTTGACTACAAATTTCAGCAAGTTAATAGAAAATCTCCACACAGGTTAATGATGCATGCATGGCAATAAAAGCAAGAATGCATAGTCAAATTCATAAGAAATCATAGCACAACTTGACATACAACATAGCATAACTGATATAACTTAAGCTGAAACATGAGCTGAACTTGACTTGACAATAACTTGACTTGAAACTTGACTTAACATGAACTTGCTTTGAAACTTGACATAACATGAACTTGCTCTGAAACTTGACTTAACTTGAACTTGATCTGAAACTTATTCTTTAACTGCTTAAACTCAACTTCTTGGGTGTACATGGGTCCCCTAGAGCCATGTGTCCCTGCCGATTACCGCATCACAACACAGGTATCTAGACCAATTGTGAGTGCATTAATACATATTCTATAGTTGTTGTGGCCCCATGTATTCTACGTGTCACAATTGCTGGTCTCACGTAGTGTATACGCCACAATTGCTATGACCCCATACTTCTTGTGCCACACTCACTGTTGACCCCACGAAATTGAATGTATTCTACGTGTCACAATTGCTGTGTCTCACGTAGTGTATGCGCCACAATTGTTGTGACCCCATACTTCATCCTCCATAGTTGTTGTGGCCCTATGAATTATTGAAATGAAATGTGGCTCCATCGGCATCAGTGCCTGCCGCGCTCTGGTGACCAGCTAGTTAGGTCCCCGCCTGCTACCCGTTGATAGTATTTTGTCAACTCAAAAAATTTCACTCCTATTTAAACACTCCAGCGTGAACAAATGAGTTTCACTAGGATATTTAGCCATCCTAGCACTTAGGGTCATGATTGACATGAATAACTTGACTTGACTGTTCTCGAAATACACACACTATACTCTAGACGAAACGTGACTAGAATACAAAAGGACAGAAGCCCTGACGTAACATAACATGACTTGAACATAACTCAAAAGACATGACTAACTTGAGATAGAAACATTTCGTAACATGACATAAACATGTAACAGACAATATTTCATAAAATGGTATCACATGTAACGGACAACATACTTAACATGACATAACATACGTGTAATAGATGACATACTTGCAATGTATAGTAATATGTGATAGAATATCTTGTGTAATAGAAGAATAACTCATGACAGAATAAATTTTGTGTAACATACAAATATGTGATAACTTGGCATGGCATGACATATATGATAAAACTCATACATACACTGTAGTTCCTTTACTTAGCACACATATACAGTAAATTGCTAGTAAGTTAAGAGCTAACTTATCTTGATCTCTGCGTTTCTTATAAAAGCTCAAGCGCGATCACGAGAAATTGTAAATAGTGATTCTAAAAGTTAGAACTTAATTACTTAAAATTTGAAATATGGAAAAATACTAACTTAAGAATTTTGCATGGTAACTCCAAAAGTCACCAAAATTTACATGCCTCATGCAAATTTTATCCTAAACTCAAATATCAATTTTGAAAAATTTAAAACTAATCACAACTATGAAAACTCCATAGGGCCGAAATTCCCATATGTTATTTCCATTGATTTTTTGTTTCTAACTTGTTTTGATCAACCTCTTGATCCATGATTTATAAATGTGATCCTCAAACCAAAACATCATATGGTTTAGAAAGGTATGCTAAAACATATCTAAGCTTAAAATTCAAGATCACATGGTTAAAACTCAACCAAAACATAAATTTAGCCAAGAACATCAACACTTTGGCCTATCCGAATATCTCTTTGCATAAAATTTCATATATTTGAAACTATCATAAAATATCTTCAAAATAACATTCTAAAATGTATATAAGAGGCTTAGGATCCTCCAATAAAATTATCAAAGCCATTGGAATATGTTTAAACCACCAAAGATTTAAACTTTCTCAAAACAGAAATTGTTTTTCCTCTTCCAGTTTCTAAGTTTCTAGATCTAAGAAAATATTTCATAACAACCTTTAATCATGCAACAAATTCTCAACCAATAATCATATAAACATGTTAAAAATACTCCATAAAAATTTCAGACCAAGATCTATCCATTAGCTTGGTCAAAACCTCCAAAATATAACATATTCTCCAGTTTATCACCCAGAATGACCTTTCTGGGGTTTAAACAATATTTTACTGACCAATGATCTTCAAATAGAACAAATAAGATATCCACGTTAACTAGACTAAAAAAGGAACAACTTCTATGAAGGCAAAGTTGTGAGAAAACACTTACAAAAGCTTAGAAATGGGCATGCAAAAGAACTCCTAAAATCTGTCTGAGAGAGTGTTTGGTGTTCTTTCAATGAAAAGTGTAAAGGAAGATGAATTTCGTGGGGAGTGGGCTGGAGAGATTTTTGCACAAGATATGGAAGAGGATGAGGCTGAAGTGAGGCTTGAGTGTTGGCCTTTCTTACCCAATAAAATACACAAAAATCAGCCCAAGATATTTCCTAATGGTTGAGTGTAGACTTGGAAGAGTGAGGTGGCTCTTTAGCTTTTTCCCTTCTAGAACCTTCTAGGCCGTCTTGAAGACATCTGATCAACCATGTGCGGGATGAAATTTCTTGACCAAAAGAAATGCTAAGGTCCCCAATTTCGTGGGCCGAAACCGAATGGGCCTCAATTTGGGGTTTTAAGAAGGTTTGGGTTACTATCAAACCCAAATCCAATTTCTGCAGGCCCAATCAAATATACAAGGTTAAAAAGGTTGGATCATGATGTTTTAACATAAATTTGAAGGATTAATAACATGTGCAAGTAATTTAATCAAGCAATTAAACACAATACTAGAAACCAATTCAGTTAAGATTTTGAGGTCTATTTTAGAATTTGGATAAAATCGTTTAGGATTTTAGTTTTACCTGATTTTGGGTTCTTAGTTGGATTCCAACCATATAGGGTTTTACTAGGTTATAAATCCTCTTTGGTTTGGCACAATTTAATTAGTCGGATGGAATAGGATTTTATCTTAAGTGGCATGATCTCACACCTTGATTCCTTCAAATCCATCAAACGTTCCTCATGGTGCCAAGTGTCTAATACTATTCATCAGGTGTGGCTAAGATCTTGCCAAGTGTCCAAATAAAACTTCTCTAACTTAATTAGACATTCCATACTGTGATTTTGAAAACACTGCGCTTGGTGCGCTTATCAAGATGACTATTCACTCCAAAAAAGTGTATGCTAAACTTAGTACCGAAAAATCTTAAATATTCATATGAACCTACAATGAAAATCGTTTATCGAAATTCAGCCTCGAAGTGCCCCTAAAAATAAATTCATAGTTTCAAACAAGCATTTCGTCTGAAAATATGAAAATGTGTTATTGCGCCATAAAATCCTTAATAATTAATTGAGTCTAATGGCGTAGACCATAATACATTCTGACACTTCCAACTACCTCAATTAATTAAAATTGCACTTCTGACACCACAATGAGTGATAACACTAACTATGTGATCGGACTAAAACCTATGTGATTGATTGATTCGTAAAAACTTATGGAATCTTCACGAGATTCCTAAAGCCAATAGAAATTCAACCATTGAATCTCTAGCGGGCTGTTACACAAGTTCAGTTCCTTCTCTATGGTCTAGATCAATTGAGTCACGTCCATATCCAACCTGTGGTCCTACTACAACTTCTGCCATGGCAGTTTAGAAAATAAAGGGGTAAGATTTCATGGAAATCTCAGTAAGTTAGCAACCAACATACAGTGAGATAACATAAACATGATAAATAATAAACATAAAATGCATGAATGTAGAAAACATACTTTTCTTTCTTTCGTCTAGATTTCTTTGTAGAAACATGTTCTGAATAAGTTTCAAATAAACATAAAACATTTTCTTATAGAGAATACTTGTTCAAAGAAATAGAGTTTTGCATTCCTTTTCCCTTCTTTCACATTTCTTTTCAAAACATCTTGCTTAATATATGGTAACACACAGCTCCTTATTTTTCACTATGAGTACCTATTGGATTTATTTCATCATATTTGTATAGTTAAACTTTCATACTTTCATTCATAGGTGTACCCAATAGACCTAGGTACTATTTACATATGACAATCACCCTGGAATTCTTTAAACAGGATCCAACCACTGCCTATTGATTGTTCTTCAGTTACCACTCCATTTTTACTCACTCCATAGTGGACAGAGGAATTCCACTACGATACTTCCCCATCCTAGCATTTGGGGTTGCGATAAAAATATTTATTTCATGCTATGCATATGACAAACATATTGAATGGCATGTGCTTTTGCTCAAGAATCAAACTTCGCAAGAAATATCATAACTTTAAAACATGTCAATTTGTAAGAATGCTTGGATATGTAAAAGTTTATAAAAACATTACATGCCTCATAGAATCCGAATATTCATGAGATAAATGCAAGGTAATTCATGCTTAAAATCAACATTTATACATGTATCATCTAAAAAGTAGGTTAGAGACCAACTTACAATGTTCTTGAGTGTTTGAAGAGGCTGAAATTAAGAAATGACTTTCATTAAAATTCTTTTCTTAACCCTATAAACCGTGGTATGCATGCTGGTGTTCATCTTGGTGACGTTCATATTCACTTTGTAGCCAATGCATTGATAATGGAAGCTTTTGAGAGGGAGGGCTTTGTTCATCTGGTGGACTTGGGCATGAGCCTCGGATTGCCCCAAGGTCATCAATGGCAGAGGCTAATTATCAAATGGAAAAACACGTGGAAAGGAAATACTTTCAGTGTGTATTAATTTGTAAAATAATACAAGGTATTTATACTACTTACAAAGAGTAGAGTAAAAACGTGTGTAATTACATGTAAGGACATAGTAAAATAACATATTACAATAAAAACTTTATACAAGATATTATAAAATGTAATAATAATACAAAGCCTAGCCAACCATGCTGTCAAACCAGTTAGCCGCCTTTGAATAACTGGTGTTGGAGACTATGCTAAACGCCTCCAAGAAATCGGGTACGAGTTAGAGCTCTATGCCAAGAGCTTGGGATTGAACTTTGAATTTTTAGTGCTGGAAGGCAACTTGGAAAACCTTAAAATTGAACATTTCAAAATCCTTGATTGGGAGATTCTTGTCATCAATAGCATCCTGCATTTGCATCATGTAGTGAAAGAGAACCGAGGAGCTTTGAATTCAGTTTTATAGACATTACACGAGCTATCACCAAAGCTCCTAGTGCTAGTTGAGCAAGAATCAAGCCATAATGGGCTATTCTTTATAAGTAGACTCATGGAGGCATTGCATTGCTACTCAGCCATCTTTGACTCCCTAGATACAATGCAGCCCAAATATGACACAGAGCCAAGATGGAGCAGTTCTTTTTTGCTGAAAAGATTAAGAACATAGTAAGCTCCAAGGGGCTGGCCAGGGTGGAGAGGAATGAAAAGATCGATCAATGGTGGTGGAGGATGAGTCAGACTAGCTTACAGGCGATGCCAGTTAAGGTGATATCGTAGACCAAACAATGGCTAGGAAAGATTAATGCCTGTGAGGTTCACACAATTATGGAGGAGAAGGGCTGCTTGGTTCTTGGGTGGAAGTCGAAGCTTATCCTTGCGTCTTCTTGCTGGAGATGGTCCTAATTCTGAGGAACACAGCAATGATGATTTTGACGTATAATAAAGCAAATCTGCTAGCAACAAAGGATGTAGTGCAGCACAAGACTTCAGTGTAACAAACAATATTGCGGTCCAAAAAAAAAAATGTTACATTTTGTAAACTATTTATCTTGAAGAATTCGCAATAATGAGGATTATACATTTTTTTGTCCGTAATGTGCTGAAAAGTCATTCATGTGTAATTTGATAATTCTTATGTTTCTTTCATGATATTTAAAAGCTATATGAAATATGATTGCTTTTGATATCACCTCAGGATTATGAAATCATCACTTATCCTCTTATGTGTGGACTAGACTTCCTCTTAATAAATTGGCTCAAAATATAAAATTATATCTAATTAAATAAGATGAAATATAGACTCAAAATTTGAACTCAGGATCTCTACTCTGATATCATATAAAATTTAACATGGATGACAAGTCACATTTTTTTCCCAAAAATAACCAAGGAAAATCCTTTCAAAATTCTCATGTAAAGAAATCCACCAGATTAATCCAGCTATGAAAATATATCAAACAAATTGTACTTTTACTAAGTATTTTATTTCAATATAATTGCATGCAATCACCGAGGGGAAGAAATCATCATCTGCGAGGGCCGGATGATTATCTTTTATTATACGGATGAAAAATTCTTTTGTTCTATTCACAGAAGTTGCTTTAAAGATAAAAGGACGTTCTGCGCATATAGTGCCCCATCTATACACTCATTGGCTTTCATGTTTTTTCTTAAACATCCATAAACTATAAATACAGTTCTAATGCACGTGCCAAGTCAAGGACTTAACTTCAATAAGCAAACTCATTATGGTAAAAGTACGGCAACAGTCCCATGACACAAAATTACCACATCCAGGTCGAAACTGATTAGGAGAACTATTTCCTAATCCATAAAGTTGAAAATAATACACTTAATTTTGGCTGCCTAAGAAGAAAGTAGAAAGGATCCTATGTAACATCCGAGTCTAGTGCCAAACGATTTTAAAAAATTTTTGGATTTACATTTGCTAAAAGCCCATCTGAGTTTTCAAATATGTTTATTTTTTTAAAATAGACTACAGGCCTAAAAATCTTTGTTTTAGTGGATTATAATTTTATTTGGGTTTGATATTTAGGTTAAAAATCTTTTTTATGGACCAAGATAAATTTTTTGAACACGTTTAGATTATTTTTTTAAAGTTTTAAATCGAGGTCTAATTTATTTATGGATCCAGCCCATGATTTTGTTTTTTAAAGATTTTTTTAACATTTTCAAACAGATTAGGGTTAAGAATCCATTTTCTCTTTAAAAACTCTTAAATCCACCTATATACATCTTTACTTGCACGACTCTAGCACTCCCATGCACGTATGTCTCTCTTTCTTCATCACTAGGATTTTCCATTGGCCTATATATAGATACTCTTATATCCCTCATGCATGATGAAACTCCAAGAAAAGAGGTTGCCGCAATCTCAGTTAAGTGAAAACCTCCTTAACGTAGTGCTGTAGCCACTTCTCCTAGCCTACTGTACCTCCACGCCATGATAAGGCACCCTACACCAATGTCCTCAGCCATGGGAAACACCACTCAGTAGCAACCCACACATTGCATACTCTTCCTATGTCCAAGAGCGGCCGCGGTGATCACTTCCGCAAGCCCAATGCCTCCACCCACTCAACCACCAAACAACCTTCACGGTTCCCTCTTCACTGCCCAACCAACACATAACTGTAGCAACCCACTACTAAACCACCGCAGCTCCTCCACTGCTGCCCAGCTGCTCAACGTCAAAGCCCACCATAGTACATGCATGCCACCCCAAGTCTGCCATTCTCCTCTCAATAAGCCCGAATTGAGCCTTCCTCCACTGTCTCTTTCTCCATTCTTTCTCTCTCAGTTCGCTCCCTCTCTCATCTCTCATTCTCTATCTCTCTAGACGACTAACTCAGTCACGTGCTACTCCTTCCGCTGGGGTACCTATGCCGTAGCCAAGCCGCCATCGATTTCCACCCAAGCCTACCATCATTGGTGAGCATAAGCATTTCATTTCTTTCTTTTAGTTTGTCGTGACGAGGGTTTTATTTTGATATTTCTTTAAAACCATCAGTGTACAAAGGGTAGATCTTAGGTGTTAAATTACTTTGATGCCCTTTCGTTTTGATAGGTTTAGCCGAATATTTTTTTTGAACGGTGTTTTATGGGTTTCATGTTCTACCTATTGGCCTTTCTATTAAATGGACTGTGTTTTAAATCGGTTTGGGTTGAGTTTTTACAATTCAAAAATTGTAAGAATATATATATATTTTTAACGGATTGTCTTTTATAAGTTTGATGTTTAAAGCATGTTCATGTATTTTCAGAAATGGTGTTAGCAAAACTCTTAACAGATTTTGCTTTATTATTAAGAAATTAGTGTATTATTTTATTTTGGGGAGGGGATTAGTATTTTTAATTAAGTAAATATTTTCTTTAGTCTGAATTCAATCGAGTGGAGATTGAGGAATTTAGAAAGTGGTGGTATTTTTGGGTTAAGAGAAAATTTAGGTCATTGAAGAATTTAAAATAGGTGATTTGAGTATTGCAGGTGCGAGTATAAGTTACGTGTTCAATTGGAGATTTATTCAAGTTATATGATTTGTTATAGGTGACGATTGCTTATTCATTTGGCACTATTGTGAGGAATTTTTGAAAGACTAATAAGTTCAGGTAAACAGGGTTCCTATGCTAAGCTTTGCATAAAAATAAAATGAAATGAGATTGATTTATGAAAATGTGCATTATATGTTATGAAAAGAATTATGAAAACAATCTTAGTTACTTGTTCAACATCATTCATGTACTGTGATGAAAGAGAACATTTTTGTCATGACTGGTGTAGACATGAGCTTATTTTTCTGGCATTCAGTTTTCTAAACTGTACAAAAGAGAGCGAATATGAAATTTTGTGCATAAATTATGTTTTTGTGATTTGATTATGTTATGTTCCAAAAATGTTCTATACTCTGATATAATATGATGTGATTTATGAAAACTTTTGGCATTACATTCTGAATCTGGATATGGTTTGTAGATGGTGATCTGCTTGACCTACCATGGGTGCTAATAGTGGCTTTTGTTTGGGTTGGTACCAACTTTTTTATTTCTAGTGCACCCACTTTGGAAACAAACTGGTTTTTTTGGTGGTCTTTCCTGTGTGCACACTCGGGGCTCTGAGAATAAATAAGAAGAAGATTCACATTCTGTTTTTGCTCGATTAGCTACCGAGGTTTGCACAACCCTACCACAGGGGTTAAACATGGCTTTTGATGTGACATGATGTTCTCGATCTGTCTCTGATATTTTTTATAACAAGTTCTGATTTTGCATTTTGACCATATAAATATTTTGTTCAGCATTCTAAACCTGTCTCTAGTGATGGCTCTTGTACTTGGCAAGCAAAGGTTTATTATTTATATTGCTACTTATATCTTTTCCTGTCAAAAAAAGTGTAACACCAGGGCTCAGTGCCAAGTTATTTTCAAATTTTTTTTTATTATTTATATGTGGGAAAAGCCCATTTGAGTTTTCAAATATATATATATTTTTTGTTTCAAGTATGGGCTTAAAAGCCTTTGCTTTGGTAGTTTATGATTTTCTTTGGATTAGATATTTAAGTTAAAAATCTTTTATGGGTCGAGATAATTTTTTTTTGAACAAGTTAGTTTGTTTTCTTAGAGGTTGAGTTGAGACTCCGAGTAAAAGCCCATTTTTTAATTTCTTACGCTACCCAACATGTTAGCCCAAATATTTCAAATGGGCCCTACTCGATCACCCAAAGGCACAAACCTTGCACCAAAACCCAATCCCATGTGATGTGAACCCCAATCGACTCGCTTTGAGACCCAACAACAATATTGAAAAACCAAACCCAAGAAAGCCAAACTCAAGTCTATGGATGAAGAATCTAGACCCGATGAGAACTCATTTCAAGAACTTAGATTATATGAAAATTTAGACCCGTTGAAGAATCTGTCTCAAGAACCCAGATTAGAAAGGAGGAACGCCACAAAGGTTTTGATTTACCTTTGATAAGTTCAAACGTTCAATCAAGAACAAGAGGAGATAAACTCAACTCACAATGAATAAAATTCATCAACTTCAATAATGTCTTCTTCTCAAATGAGACTACAAGTGGTTTAAATAACAATCCCCAAAAACCCTAAGTGTCGTGGGTACTGTAGCGTGAACAGTGCCGCTATAGTAACTTCTAAAACTCTAGTTCACTTAAAATAATAAATTTTCAAATATGCCCTTGGCCAAAATACAAGGCCTACCCGAAAACCCTAGTTCATTAGAAATAAGACCTGTAGGCTGGACATCTCCCAGGCCCAATTATTCTAGATTAATTCCTATGACTATTAAAATAAGCCCTTTTAATTAAGTAAATAAGTTCATGCCCTTCAATAACAATAGGCCCAAGTCATGTCTTCCATAGCATATCACATGGATGAAAACATGATCTTCTTCTCTAAAGCCCATATTGAATATTGGGCTCTTGCTAAACTCGTCCCACGTGGATTTCACCCATCCTTGCATAGCTTCCTTGATTTTCTTAGTTCTCAATCTTCTGATTGTCCCATCTAGAACTTGCAAAGGATCTCTAAGACTTGGTCCACCTTGGGGCCCATCATTCCCCCTCTCCTCAAAAGGATTCAACCTCGAATCTCCACCTGGATCAAAGGGAAAAAGATCAGTAACATTGAAAATAGCAGACACATGATACTTAACTGGAAGATCAACTAGATATGAAGAAGTATCATTAATTTTTTCAATAATTTGAAGAGGTCTATCGAAGCTACTCTTGTCATCAACAAGCAAAGGTATCAAAGTTAAAGGAGTAAGTGGATTAAAATCATCTACAATTTCAAGATAAGAATAAAAAATGGTAGTATGCATGGTCCTATTATATGCAAACTCTAACAAAATCAATGAAAGGAAGATGATACTCCCACGAACGTTCTTGAAACATATCTAAAATCTAACTTACACCAAAATAACCACTCCAATTATATGCGATCTCAATGAATGGTTAACCGTACTTCCAAAAGTGTTTATGCAATAGGCCTAAACTCTTCTTTACATCAAAGTGACCACTCCAACTATATGCAAAATCAATGAATGGCAAGTAGCACTCGCACCAATGGTCATGCAACACGTATGAAGTCCTTTTTATACCAAAATGTCCCAACAAACCACATCCATGCACAAGCAACTCACGCATAAGACTAGTAGGCTCACAAAGTCTATTCTCTCTAAACAAATAACAATCTAGCTTGTAGAACTTACCAAACGATGCGTTCTGACATACGCCATACACACTAGCAAAGTCATCATTAGTAGCATGCAATTTCTTATCATATTCAAATCTCAATAACTTTACATCTAAAATGAAGAAAAGGACATACCTTCTTGATAATGCATCAAACACAAGATTTTTCTTACCATGTGTGTATTTGATTTCATGAGGAAAAGTCTCAATATATTCGTCCCACTTAGCATGCATTCTAGTCAACCACTTACCTTGTCCCTTCAAGTATATCGAGGACTCATGTTCTTGAAAGAAAGGTCGGGTAGAGATTGTCACACCTGGCACAACATCAATATAATGCTCTGTCTCTCTAATAGGTGGCAATCCACTAAACACACCGCTAGGAATCATGACCTCATATCCCTGCAACAAAGAAAGAACAATACTAGGGAAAGGTACGTCAAGTTCGTTAGTATTAAAACTTGCCTTAGCAAAAAAACTCACTTTTCTTTTTGTTTTCCTCTTATTTGTTGCACTATCTCTTCTCTTTTCACTCTCTCTTTTCTTTTCACTCTCTCTTTTTTCTTTAGTCTCTTTATTTTTTCACTCTCTTTATTCTTTTCACTCTCTTTGTTCTTTTCACTCTCTTTTTTGCTTGAGATTTTGGCCTCACTATTTCTTTTTTTCTCAATCTCACTTTCACTCTTTCTTTTTTGATCAATCTCACTTTCTCTCTTTCTTTTCTGATCAATCTCACTTTCTTTCTTTCTTTTTTGATTAACCTCACTTTCACCCTTTCTGTTTTGGTCAACCTTACTTTTCAACTTCAATTGGTCCTCATGGACCTGTGTTGGAGTTAAAGGAGCAAGTTTGATTGTTTTTCCATCATTTTCAAAACTGCACATGTTTCTAAACCCATCATAGATCACTCTCCTATCACACTGCCACGGCCTCCCTAACAAAATATGGCCAGCATGCATAGGCATTACATCACAAAGTACCTCATCCTTGTACCTCCCAATTGAAAAAGAAACTAACACTTGCTTATTTAACCTAACCTCCCCACAATCATTCCAACACTGCAACTTGTATGGTCTAGGGTGTTCCAAGGTAGGTAAATCCAATTTCTCAACTAAAGTAGTGCTAACCACATTAGTACAACTTCCCTCATCAATGATCATTCTACATACCTTGTTGTTGATGTGGCATCTAGTATGAAAAATGTTCTCTCTTTGCTGCTCTATATCATTCATCTTAAATTCTGTATTGGGAGCACTCCTAGCAGCAAGACACTCGCCATACTCTTCATTCTTATCGTACCCATTCTCAATACTAAGCTCACGTCTCCTCCTATCTCTCCCACTTTGCAAATCTCTAATCAATGCACCTTGTTGTTCCATCTTATTCCTCACTTTCCCCAACTTCAAATTTAACCTTTCAAACTAGAATGAATTGTCTGCCACCCCCATCGATGTTGAGTCACTATTATGAGACATAGTACATGCTGCACAAAAAAGAATGTTAGTGAAAAAAAGACCTTACACGCTCTCTTACGTGTTTACACTCAAATAATGGCACTCCACTCGTGTATCACACTCTTAATTGGCTTTTTCCCGATAATTATCTCACACTCTCTTGCCTTTTACCTTAAGAGTTTTCCCACTCAAGTTCTTTAAGAACTGATTGAACTCAATCAAGACAATACAACCTTGTTTTGTTCCAACTAGTAATTAGGTCCAAGAAAACAAAGTACAAGAGAAAACACGGAAGGAATAAAATGACACGAGACTCAAGGAATTTATAGGATGGAAAGAGTAATTACAAAACAAGATAACAACTAGAATGAGGTAACAAGAGATAATTTAGCCCCTTTAAGGACAAGACCCAATCAACAAATTTCTTTATTTCTCTTTTATTGTAACTATGTAGCAAACATTGAATATGCTACCTTTACTTTCCTTCTCTCTCACTCTCTGTTTTTATTTTTATTTTTGTTTTTCGAATTTTTTTTTATATTCTTTTTTTTTCCTTTCTTTTCTTTTCCTTTCTTTTCTTTTCTTTTCTTTTCTTTTCCTTTCCTTTCTTTTCTTTTTTCAACAATTCAAACACAAACAGAAATAATCAATTGCGATAATCAAACAATTGAATTCAAACACATAAAAATTGACAAGGAAATAGAAGGGAATCAATGAAACCCTAGAAATTTCAAACCCTAGATGGTGCAAATTTTGGCAGCCCTAGAAAAATGAATTTCTGTGCTTTTTTTTTTTGTGGCAACCCTAGAACATTTAAGCCCTAGAATTTACGATGCAATAAATAAAAGATAGAATTAGACCTGATTGGAAACCTTGCCCTGAATACCAAATGATGTGAACCCCAATCGACTCGCTTTGAGACCCAACAACAATATTGGAAAACCAAACCCAAGAAAGTCAAACTCAAGTCTATGGAAGAAGAATCTAGACCCGATGATAACTCATTTCAAGAAACTAGATTATATGAAAATCTAGATCCATTGAAGAACCCGTCTCAAGAACCCAGATTAGAAAGAAGGAATGCCACAAAGGTTGTGATTTACCTTTGATAAGTTCAAACGTTCAATCAAGAACAGAGATAAACTCAACTCACAATGAATAAAATTCATCAACTTCAATAATGTCTTCTTCTCAAATGAGGCTACAAGTGGTTTAAATAACAATCCCCAAAAACCCTAAGTGCCATGGGTACTATAGTGTGAACAGTGCCACGCTACAGTAATTTCTAAAACCCTAGTTTACTTAAAATAATAAATTTCCAAATATGCCCTTGGCCAAAATACAAGGCCTACCCGAAAACCCTAGTTCATTAGAAATAAGACGTGTGGGCTGGACATCTCCCAAGCCCAATTATTCTAGATTAATTCCTATGACTATTGATCGGTACAAAAACTGCAAGTGCACAGTATCGTAGTTTTATAATAAAGTAATAAGAAGAGTATCGTCCTCAGGGATTGGTATCTTACTTTTGCCAAAACCAAAATTATACTAATCTTGATTTTATCTAGAGGAATCACTAAGATTTTTGTAGTTGCAAATTAAACTAAGATCAACTCAAAGAGAAATACGCAAAGGAAATAAAACTGACGTTCGAAGATCAAATTAATGGAAAAGAAAACTTCTAGGAAATCGATTTCACCTAATTCTTCACTATGCTTTTCTCATCCAACAAATTTAATTTAATTCTTTTTGTCTATTAGCAAATCTACAATTCATCCAAACGCCTCTTTTGATAGTCAAGTGGAAATTACTCTAGTTCATCAATTTACACAAGAATATGCAAATTAATAAAACAAGAACCAATCAAACCAATGATTTAATTACTACATAGGTTCATATAAGTCTTTCGATCTCTATATTTACCTATGCTGAAATATTCAAGATCTACCCTATGATTCCCTCTTTCGATAGCAAATCACAAGATTAAATATCATCTAATCAATGACCAGTTAATTAGAAGCAATAAATTCAGAATAAATCAGATAAACAAAGAGAGAATTGCATTAAATTAGCATAGACAATCAAGCATAGTTCGAAACTAGGTTACATCATTTTCCTAGAATAAAGGAAATTTAGCTCATATTAGAAATTGAATTCAACATAAATGAATTCACCATAGTTGTTCTGAGAATATTGGAAGAAAATAAACATTGAAAAATACTCCTCGCAGCCGCAACTCGTCTTCACAAACTCAAGGAAATGATTCAATGCTTTTCTCCCATCTGTGCTCGTGTATGATTCCAACGTATGTGCAATATGTGGAATTTCCTCTCAAAAACAGATGATTTGAATCCTTCTAGCTATGTTTTTCTGTCCCCAAAAGTGTTCTCCAGTCTAAAAGGTACGACCATAAAGTGAAAAATCACTTTTATATGGTGTGACGGCGAAAAACCCTAGATCTGTCAAAATACGATGTTCGCTCGAGTGGGGTGTCGAGCGAGAATCGAGCGGTCGACTCTGCCTGAATTCGCTCGAGCGGCTTGTTGAGCGCACATCGAGCGTTCAACTCTGCCTGATTTCGCTCGAGCGGCCAATGTCTCCGCTCGAGCGATCTTTGTATTCCCGCATCCCGCTCGAGCTCACTGTCTAGCGGCTATCGAGCGGTTGAATCTGTCTGAATTCGCTCGAGCGGCCAAAATCCTCCGCTCGAGCGATCTTATAAAATCTGCAATACGAAATTTTGCAAGTCATCAACTATTAAAATAAGCCTTTTTAATTAAATAAATAAGTCCATGGCCTTCAATAACAATAGGTCCAAGTCATGTCTTCTATAACATATCACATGGATGAAGACTGGATCTTCTTCTCTTAAGCCTATATTGAATATTGGGCTCTTGCTAGACTCATCCCAAATGGATTTCACCTATCCATGCATAGCTTCCTTGATCTTCTTAGTTCTCAATCTTGTGATTGTCCCATCTGAAACTTGCAAAGGATCTCTAAGACTTGGTCCACCTTGAGGCGCATCACCATGTGAACCATCTTCCAAACTCCACACTATGCACGTCTCTCATGCATGTCCACCTTCCTTTTTGTTCTCATCTAGGGTTTTCTATTACCTCTATAAATATCCGTATTTTCTCTTCTGCGAATAGAATTGGTCATAGGCTAAGTGAACCGTGATAGCCCACTGCCTAGTCCTTTGGCAAACCTTGTACCCTAGTCCAGCCTTTGCCTCCACGTTGCTGCTACTACAACCGCTTCAACACAACCATTGTAGCTCCTCCCTAGAATCACCGTGCCTAGGCACAAAAAGCCCACGCGAAACGTAGCCACCCTCAAATCCACAACGTTGTTTCCATCATATAAAAATATCAAAGCCTTTAGAGTAAGATCAAACCTCGAAATATTCAAACTTTCTCCAAATAAAAACTATTTTTCCACTTCCAGTTTTCAAGTTTCTATATCTAAGAAAATCTATCATCAAAAGCTTTAGTCATGCAACAAAACTTCAATGAACACTCTTAAAAACATGCTAAAAACACTCCATAAAATTTTCGGAGCAAGATATGTCCATTAGCTTGGTCAAAAATTCCAAAACATAACATACTCTCCAGTTTCACGCCCAGAATTACCTTTCCACGGTTAAAAATACTTTTTACCGACCAAATGACCATGGAATGATACAAATAGTATATCTAAGGAAACTATACTCAAAGAGGAACAACTTTTATCAAGGAGTCATTGTGTGAAAATACTTACAAAGGGTCGAAAATGTCCACGTAAAAACACACAGAAATCTGCCTGAGAGAGCTCTTTTTGGTTTCTTTCTAAGAACGGGGTGAATAAGTGATGAAAGGGAAGTAAGTGTGACTTGCACGACTTAAGACTTATGTAGGGGGAAGATATGGACCTGAATGACCATTGATTAGAGGTAGATATGTGACATAAAGTGGAGAATAGGAAGGGGAAAGGACTGCCTACAGAAGCTATAAGGTATGGAGGTTGATGGGGTGGGTTTCTCCATCTCATCAAGGCACTATTGGGTGTAGCC
The DNA here is from genome assembly GCA_011037825.1 of Carya cathayensis. Lineage (NCBI taxonomy): Eukaryota > Viridiplantae > Streptophyta > Magnoliopsida > Fagales > Juglandaceae > Carya > Carya cathayensis. The sequence continues at coordinate 134,466 of QGSO01001576.1, forward strand.
AAGGGCAGTGAATGGTCTGCCATGTGGGGGAGGAAACTTCTCCAAGAAGCCTTGCCAAGGTGGCCAAATTCGTGGGCCTTGGTGGGCCCCAACCAAGTGGGCTTCAATTTGGGGTTTAAAGGGGGTTTAGTTAGGGTTTGAGATGCTTTCAAGCTCAAATCCAATTTTTCTTGGCCCAATCAAATTTCCAAGGTTTAAAAGGTTGGATGATGATGTTGTGACGCCCCCAAATTCCGCTTGGGATTGAACGGACATTTGAAGCGTCGAGACATGCAACACAAGGTTACCTGCCCCCGTTCATGACATATAAGATGCAATGTTCCTAACATGCATCTAGCATTATGTAATATTCGCAGCGGATAATTTTTTTTTCTTTAGCAATACTATGCACCAAACTAAAAATATCTCAAATACTTGAAACATATTTCATACATAAAAACATACTAAAAAGCCGTGATCACTACACTAGTCCAAAATGGTTGTGATCAAAAGAATACTTGAGATACAACTCCAAAAGTACAAGCATTAACCTAAGTTAAATACTATACCATCATCAACATCGCACCGTAGCCTAGATGACCGTATTCAGATGGTCAGATTCCAATTCTTCTTTGGGTCCTGTAACAAGATCTACCATTCGGGGGGGAATGGTAGTTGGGACTACCACAGTGAGATTTGATTACAAATCTCAGTAAGTTAACATAAAACTCACACACAGGTTAAAAATGCATGCATGGCAGTAAAAGCAAAAATGCATAATTATAGTCATACATAAACATAGTATAACTTGACATATAGCATGATTTAACCAGAACTTAAACGTAAACTGAACTTGACTTAACATGGCATAAACTTAAGCTTAAAACATAACATGAACAAACAACATAACATGAACGTGAAACATAACATGGACATGAACATAACATAACATGAACGTGAGCTTGAACATATCATAAACGTGAACATAACATGATGTGAACATGAACTTGGAACATAACATGTACGTGAGCATAACATAACATGGACTTGATCTAAAACTTGACTTATCATGTATTTGATCTGAAACTGTACTTAACATAAACTTGGAATATTATTCAATTGTCTTGATTAATAACGTGCATTAATACGTACTCCACAGTTGTTGTGGCCCCACGTATTCAAGTAACATAAAACATAATACGTACTCCACAGTTGTTGTGGCCCCACGTATTCTACATGTCACAATTGCTGTGTCTCATGTAGTGTATGCTCCACAGTTGTTGTGGCCCCATACTTCATGCTCCACAGTTGTTGTGGCCCCATGAATACACATAACATAAAATATAATACGTACTCCACAGTTGTTGTGGCCCCACGCATTATAAGTAACATAAATATAATACGTACTCCACAGTTGTTGTGGCCCCACGCATTATAAGTAACATAAATATAATACGTACTCCACAGTTGTTGTGGCCCCACGCATTATAAGTAACATAAAATATAATACGTACTCCACAGTTGTTGTGGCCCCACGCATTATCATAACATAACATAAGATATAATACGTACTCCACAGTTGTTGTGGCCCCACGCATTATAAGTAACATAAATATAATACGTACTCCACAGTTGTTGTGGCCCCACGCATTATAAATAACATAGAATATAATACGTACTCCACAGTTGTTGTGGCCCCACGCATTATAAATAACATAAATATAATACGTACTCCACAGTTGTTGTGGCCCCACGCATTATAAGTAACATATATATAATACGTACTCCACAGTTGTTGTGGCCCCACGCATTATCATAACATAACATAAGATATAATACGTACTCCACAGTTGTTGTGGCCCCACGCATTATAAGTAACATAAATATAATACGTACTCCACAGTTGTTGTGGCCCCACGCATTATAAATAACATAGAATATAATACGTACTCCACAGTTGTTGTGGCCCCACGCATTATCATAACATAACATAAGATATAATACGTACTCCACAGTTGTTGTGGCCCCACGCATTATAAGTAACATAAATATAATACGTACTCCACAGTTGTTGTGGCCCCACGCATTATAAATAACATAAATATAATACGTACTCCACAGTTGTTGTGGCCCCACGCATTATAACATAACATAAGATATAATACGTACTCCACAGTTGTTGTGGCCCCACGCATTATAAGTAACATAAATATAATACGTACTCCACAGTTGTTGTGGCCCCACGCATTATAAGTAACATAAAATATAATACGTACTCCACAGTTGTTGTGGCCCCACGCATTATAAGTAACATAAATATAATACGTACTCCACAGTTGTTGTGGCCCCACGCATTATCATAACATAACATAAGATATAATACGTACTCCACAGTTGTTGTGGCCCCACGCATTATAAGTAACATAAATATAATACGTACTCCACAGTTGTTGTGGCCCCACGCATTATAAGTAACATAAATATAATACGTACTCCACAGTTGTTGTGGCCCCACGCATTATCATAACATAACATAAGATATAATACGTACTCCACAGTTGTTGTGGCCCCACGCATTATAAGTAACATAAATATAATACGTACTCCACAGTTGTTGTGGCCCCACGCATTATCATAACATAACATAAGATATAATACGTACTCCACAGTTGTTGTGGCCCCACGCATTATAAGTAACATAAATATAATACGTACTCCACAGTTGTTGTGGCCCCACGCATTATCATAACATAACATAAGATATAATACGTACTCCACAGTTGTTGTGGCCCCACGCATTATAAGTAACATAACATATCTTATCTTTCTTAATGCATGAGATATTAATTAATATCATATACTTTTCTAACATGGCGTATACTTGTAAATGGCACCATATGATTTAATCATAACATTTCATGGCATACTTATAACATACATCATTGTATGACAGAAAAGATTATGTAACAGATAATTATTCATGAGATATTAAATCATACGTAACAGATGAACATATAATGACATATCATGACATGGCATATACGATAACATACATACATAAATTGTAGTTCCCTTACCCATCACACATACACAATAAACTGATAGTAAGTTAGAGGCTAACTTACCTCGATCGTCGCATTCTATGAGAATAGAGTGCGAAACATGAGGAACTGCACAACAGCTGGAAGAGGAACACTCAAGTCCTTAAGATTTTCACTTCTGAACTCAATTGCCATATTATGAGCACTTGCAACACCACGAGCAACGTGAGGTTTCACTATACCCAGAAGAGATAATTTGACTTCAGAAAGCCTTTGCACTAAAACAAGTTCATTAAAATTATCAATAATAACCAAACAAACAATTCCTTTCTCAATCCATATACTCTTAGCCATAGTCAACCACAAGATGACATCAGTCACTCCGGACTATAATCCATATCATCACTGTTTCGGGACACTGTCATACAGTTTCCCAACACTACACCATACGTTTCCACACTTCTCCGTTACGCCATCCAACCCTTCGTGACACGCCATCCGGTGTATCACGACCTAGTACAGAGTACACTCACGTGAACTCTCTTCCATTCTCACTACAAAACCCATCACTGCGATACACGTCTCACGGTGCATCGCTACGCGACACGGAGTACGCGCTACGCGTACTTCCTTCGCTACAACTCTCATCAACACGATGCACATCACACGATGCATCGCCATACAACATCGGAGTACACTACATGCGTACTCCCTTCCTTCTACGACACACATCACTACAGCGCACGTCGCGCGGCGCGTCGCTGCATTACACAGAATACGCTACACGCGTATTCTCTTCACACAACCCGCCGTATCACATCTACGGCATCCATCTCACGCCTATACTTCACAGCACAGTCCACAAAATACACAATCAAACTCAACACTTCACAACCACACTTCGCTTCACAACTACGCAACGAATTCCACAAATACAACTACACAATCCACAAACCAACCAACTAACTATTTTAAACGTAAAAATAACTAGAGATAGAAGTTATACCATCGACGGGATAACCCGTGCGTCGCTCGTTGTTTGTCACGAGCATGCGTCGGAGGAACGTACGTGGCGGCGTACGGTGGCTGTCCACCACATAAAGTGGTAGTTTGGGCTTGAGAAAGGCTAGGCGTGGTCTTGGAAGACTCATGATTTTACAGCTGTCGGTGAAGAACAAATTACGTGATTTACGGAAAAGATAATCTATACGCGTGATTCCAGATGAGGGTAAAGACGAGAGAGATGTGATTGCTGTCGAGAAATAATCCAAAATTGATAATTTTAGCGGGCTGTTACAATGTCATGGCAAGAATTTGAGAAATTAATAGCATGTGGAAGTGATTTAATCAAGTGATTAAACACAATACTAGAAATTGGATCAAAAAGGGTTTGAAGGCCAACTTTAGGGTTTGGGGAAACCGTTTAGGGTTTCGGTTTCAACAAAATTTTTGGGGTTTCAAATGGATTCCAACCATTTAGGGTTTCAGTAGGGTTTAAACCCTCTTTGATCTGGCTCAATTTGGTTGATCAGATGAAAAAGGTTTTGCTTAGGTGGCATGATCTTACACCTTCATTTCCTTCACAAATCCATCTAATGGTTCCTTTTTATGCCAAGTATCTAATACTATTCACTATGTGTGGCTAAGATCTTGCCAAGTGTCCAAATAAAACTTCTCTAACCTAATTTGGACATTCCACACTGTCATTTTGAAAACGCTGCACTTAGTACGCTTATCGAGGTTACTATTCACTCCCAAAAAACGCACAAGAAACTTAGTACTGGAAAATCCTAAATATTCATATTAACTTACAGTAAAAACCGTTTACCAAAACTCAACCCCGAAGTGTCCCTATAAATAAATTCACAGTTTCGAACAGCCGTTTCGTTCGAAATTATGAAAATAGATATTTGCGCTATAAAATCTTAAATATTCTATTGAGTCTAGTGGCGTAAACTATAATGTAATCTGGCACTTCTAACTATCTCAAACAATTAAAATCGCATTTCTGTCACTATAGTGACTGATAACACTGACTATGTTGACAGAGTAAAATCTGTGCGATTGATCGATTCGTGGAAACTTATGGGGTATTCACGAGATTTCTAAAGTCTATAGAAATTCCACTGTTGAATTTCTAGCAGGCTGTTACACTAATTGCATAAAATAAATGAATATCCATGCATATTAGGTCTTGCATATTTCGGTCATGCATAGTATATGTGGAAGTATAATTGCTTTGTTCCTTGTTTGTTGGTTATATGTCTTTGTTTAATTCAATAAGAACATGGTTGCATGTTCTAATATTTTCAAGCTGTAATGTAAAATGTATATGGTTGCACATGATTACATGATGTATGAATTATATTCAGTTTTGGGATACATGGGTACATGTTTCATGAGAAGTGCAAGTTATCATAGTCCATGTCACATGCATTGGGTTTGTGAAATTGTTTCTAAAAGAAAAGAGTTGTTTAAAGTTTTGTCATGACCTCAAATGTTAGGATGGGGGAATGCACTAGTGAAGCTTCTCGTCCAGTCGAGAGTGACTAAAATAGAGTGGTAGTCCCTGGGTCGATGAAGTATAGTCGATAGACCTCGAATGGTTCTTAAAAGGGATTAGATACTGAAGCTGGGATTGTACCTAAAGCTAGTGTGGGTGCCATACGGTGAAGGCAAAAAATGTGAATTGACATACTATGTATGTTTAAGAATAAGATGTAGTCATCTAGGTCAAACTGGCTCGTTGGTTGATGTGGTAACTAGAGGGGAACACATGGTGCATAGGGGAGCTGTGAGGTATCCAATCATATGTTTAAAGTTAAGAATAAGGCCTTGAGACCCAATATATGCTATGTTATATGATCAAAAACCTGAGCTCATATGTATGTTTAAGAACCAAGAATGAAAAGATGAAAAGACATGTTTTTGAAAAAGTCATAAAGCTCTCTGTTACACGTTATGTTTTAAAAAGTCAAAGTGCATAAGTAAAATTCATGTCCATACATTCATTATGGTTTACTCTTGTATGCTTATAATATCTATTGTATGTTACTTACTGAGATTTCTAGAAATCTTACTGTGGTAGTTTCTACTACCAATCCCCACCTAGAATGGTAGAAGTTATAAGGTACACGAGGCTCTTAGAACCATGGATGGGATCAACGAGTTAGTGGAGGATGAATTCACCGTAGAAGCTCGTTACCATTTTACTATAGATATGCTAAAGGTTATAGCGTGATGACTCAAGGAAATATGTAAGACCCTTAGTGAGACTAACGAAGGGACTTTACTTCCTGATCCTGAGAAGGCCTTGAAATTAAAGAACAACATGGATTTCATGACAGGGTATCTCAAGCAAGCCCAAGATTCCTCGATTGAAGCTAAAGAGGCCGCTACAAAGTTAGGGCTATTGGAGCCAGACCCCCAAAAGACAAGGGGAATCTTTCTAAGTTGAACAAAGTTGGAACCTTACTATTGGTACACATGACTTAGTGAAAGATTATGTTTTGATGACTTTTATTTTTATGATGGCCCCGTGTTTTTAGGAGTTTTTGAAAAAAAAAAAACTATGCTTTAGAAGATTTCTATGAAATTAAGCCTTTTTGGGATTATTGTGCTTTAGTACCATGATATTTATTTTACCACCCGACCTATCTTGTCAAAGAATTTTACCTCTATGATTTACTGCATACTGTTAGATCAATAGATACATTGCATCTTATCTGTAACAGCCCGCTAGAAATTCAATGGTGGAATTTCTATAGACTTTAGATACATTGATCAATCGCACAGGTTTTAGTCTGTCAACATAATCAGTGTTATCACTCACTATGGTGGCAGAAATGCGATTTTAATTGTTTGAGATAGTTACAAGTGTCAGAATATGTTATAGTCTACACCACTAGACTCAGTTGAATATTTAGGATTTTATGGCCCAATAACTCATTTTCATAATTTCGGACGAAACAACTGTTCGAAACTGTGAATTAATTTATAGGGGCACTTCGGGGTTAAGTTTTGGTAAAAGGTTTTCATTGTAGGTTAATATGAATATTTAGAATTTTTCAATACTAAGTTTATCACGCTTTTTTTTGGAGTGAATAGTAACCACGATAAGCGTACTAAGTGCAGTGTTTTCAAAATCACAGTGTGGAATGTCCAAATTAGGTTAGAGAAGTTTTATTTGGACACTTGGCAAGATCTTAGCCACACATAGTGAATAGTATTAGACACTTGGCACAAAGAGGAACCATTAGATGGATTTGTGAAGGGGGTTTCAACCAAATTGAGCCAGATCAAAGGGGGTTTCAACCCTGGTGAAACCCTAAATGGTTGGAATCCAATTGAAACCCCAAAAGCTTGGTTGAAACCGAAACCCTAAACGGTTTTCCCCAAACCCTAAATTGGCCTTCAAACCCTTTTCGATCCAATTTCTAGCATTGTGTTTAATCACTTGATTAAATCACTTCCACATGCTATTAATTTCTCAAATTCTTGTTATGACATCTTTATCCAACCTTTTAAACCTTGGAAATTTGATTGGGCCAAGAAAAATTGGATTTGGGTTTGATAGCATCTCAAACCCTAACCAAACCCCAAAATTAAAACCCACTTGGTTGGGGCCCACAAATTTGGCCACCTTGGCTAGGCTTCTTGGAGAAATTTCCTCCCCCACATGGCAGACCATTCCCTGCCCTTGGCTGCACCCAATAGTGCCTTGATGAGATGGAGAAACCCACCCCATCAACCTCCACACCTCATACCTTCAGCAGGCAGTCCTTTGCCCCCCACTTTTCTTCACTTTATGTCACATAGCCACCTCCAATCAAGGGTTATTAAGGTCCATATCTTCCCCTAATAGAAGGCTGGAGTAGTGCAAGACACACTTACTTCACTTTAATCACTTCTTCACCCCGTTCATTTCTGAGTCTTTTTTCGTGGAGTTTTTTAACCCTTTGTAAGTATTTTCACAGGATGACTCCTTCATAAAAGTTGTTCCTATTTGAGTATAGTTTCCGTAGATATATTATTCGTATCATTCCATGGTGATTTGGTCAGTCAAAAGTATTTTTAACCATGGAAAGGGCATTCTGGGCGTGAATCTGGAGAGTATGTTATGTTTTGGAGTTTTTGACAAGCTAATGGACATATCTTGGTCCGAAAAGTTTATGGAGTGTTCTTAGCATGTGTTTAAGAGTGTTCATTGAGGTTTTGTTGCATGACTAAAGCTTTTGATCATAGATTTTCTTAGATCTAGAAACTTGAAAACTGGAAGTGGCAAAACAGAACAGTTTTTATTTGGAGAAAGTTTGAATATTTCGAGGTTTGATCTTACTCTAAAGGCTTTGATATTTTTATATGATGATCCTCAGTCTGTTATTTTCATGTTCGGATGTTATTTTGAGGATATTTAGTATTAGTTTCAAAGATATAATTTTTCTATGCAAGAGGATTCCGGTTAGGCCTAAGATTTGATGTGTTTGGGTTAGATCTATGTTTTATTGATTTTTAGCCATGTGATTTCAAGTTTCATGGTTGGATCCTATATAAGACACATTCTTAAGCCATGTGATGCTTTATTTCGAAGATCTCACATTGTTAAGCCATTGATCAAGAGATTTATCAAAACTAGTTGAGGAAAAAGTTTATGTTTTTGGACTAAGTGTAAAACCAAAAACTCCAAGTGTTATTTTGTGATTTTGGTGACTTCAGTTTGATGATTTAAAGCATGGTTGATCTTAGGATGATGTTATGAATATGTTAGAAGTAAGATTTGATTTTTGGAATTCGTGGAGATGTTTTGATTTGGAGTCAAAACTTGTGATCAAGTGTTTGGATCTTTTTACAAAAAGTTTGGTGTTGATTATAAGCTTTTTCTAAATGGATGTTTTAAGTATGGTTGTAAACTTAGAATAGGAAGATCTTTGTTGCAAAATTTTGGTTTAAGCATGAGTTTTGAAGTCGGAAGGAATTGCAACAAAAATCAAGAGAAATGGCCTATGGATGTTTCGGCCAAAGTCTGTTTTTCATAGTTGTGTTTTGTTTTAAATTTTTCTGAGTTGATATTTGAGTTTAGGATAAAATTTACATGAGTTGATATTTGAGTTTAGGATAACTTAGGATGCGAAATCCTTAAGTTAGGGGTAAAATGGTCATTTTCTCACATATAGAGGGTAAAATGGTAATTCTACCCTAAGTTAGTTTGTTTTCATGTTTCTAATTATTAGTAATTAAATTTTTAACTTTTAAAAATAACCTCTTACAGTTCCTCGTCTCTCGCACTTTATTCTCGTAGAACACGACAATCGAGGTAAGTTAGCTTCTAACTTACTATCAGTTTATTGTGTATGTATGATGGGTAAGGGAACTACAATTTATGTATGTAGGTTATCATATATGCCATGCCATGCCACGTCATTACAAGTTAATCTGTTATGCATGATTTATTCTGTCACGAATATTTATCTGTTACACAATCTATTCTGTCATGTATTGCTATATGTTATAAGTATGCCATGTTAAGTATGCGATATGTTACATGTATGCCATGAAATGTTTTTGTTTAAATCATATTGTGCCATTTACAAGTATATGCCATGTTACAAAAGTTCATGATATTAAATAATATCTCATGCATTAAGAAAGATAAGAGATGTTAAGGATGACACGGACCTAAGCGTGTTCATCACAAGTTATGTTAAGGATGACATGAACCTAAGCGTGTTCATGATAAGATATGATTAAGGATGACACAGATCTAAGCGTGTTCATCACAAGATATGTTAAGGATGACACGGACCTAAGTGTGTTCATCACAAGATATGTTAAGGATGACACGGACCTAAGCGTGTTCATCACAAGTTATGTTAAGGGTGACACGGATCTAAGCGTGTTCACCACAAGTTATGTTATGCGGTGCCACGGACTCAAGCGTGGTTCACCTTATGTAAAGTTCATATAGATCTCAGATCATGTTCAAGTTAAGTTATTCATGTCAATCACGGCCCTAAATGCTAGGATGTGGTAATATCCTAGTGGAACTCCTTTGTTCACGCTGGAGTGTCTAAATAGGTGTGAAATTCCCTAGGTTGACAAAATACAGTCAACAGGTTGCGAATGAGGCCTAAGTAACTGGTCACCGGAGCGCGCCTGGCACTATCGCCGATGGTGCCATAATTTATTTTATGTGTATTCATGGGGCTACAACAACTGTGGAGCATACACTACGTGAGACACAGCAATTGTGACACGTAGAATACGTGGGGCCACAACAACTGTTGAGTACGTATTAACACACTCACAGCTGGTCTAGATACCTGTGTTGTGATGCGGTAATCGGCAGGGACACATGGCTCTAGGGGACCCGTGTAGCACCCATATGGTCACGTTATTAATCACGATAATTGAATAAGATTCCAAGTTCATGTCAAGAAGTTAAGAGTAAGTAATCATGGTTAACCCCATGAGATAAGAATAAGTTTAAGATCAAGTCCATGTTAAGTCAAGTTTCAGATCAAGTTCATGTTATGTTATGTTACGTTATGCTCACGTACATGTTATGTTCATGTTCACGTTAAGTTTCAAGTTCATGTTCACATCATGTTATGTTCACGTTTATGTTTCGATGCACCTCCACCGGATACGAACAGTGACGATACAACCAGTGATGGACAATAGTTTTGGTAAGCAACATCTTCTCTAGAGCTTGTTTTATGTTTGTACTTACGTCAATTTCGAGGACGAAATCTTTTTTTTAGGAGGGGAGGATGTAACAACCCGCTAGAAATTCAATGGTGGAATTTCTATAGACTTTAGAAATCTCATGAAAACCCTATAAGTTTTTACGAATCGATCAATTGCACAAGTTTTAGTCTGTCAACATAATCAGTGTTATCACTCACTATGGTGCCAAAAATGCGATTTTAATTCTTTGAGATAGTTACAAGTGTCAGAATACGTTATAGTCTACACCACTAGACTTAGTTGAATATTTAGGATTTTAGGGCCCAATAACTCATTTTCATAATTTCGGATGAAGCGGCTGTTCGAAACTGTGAATTTATTTATAGGGGCACTTCGAGGTTAAGTTTTGGTAAACGGTTTTCACTGTAGGTTAATATGAATATTTAGAATTTTTCAGTACTAAGTATATCACGCTTTTTTTTGGAGTGAATAGTAATCTCAATAAGCGTACTAAGTGCAATGTTTTCAAAATCACAATGTGGAATGTCCAAATTAGGTTAGAGAAGTTTTATTTGGACACTTGACAAGATCTTAGCCACACATAGTGAATAGTATTAGACACTTGGCACAAAGAGGAACCATTAGATGAATTTGTGAAGGAAATCAAGGTGTAAGATCATACCACCTAAGCAAAACCTTTTTCATCTGATCAACCAAATTGAGCCAGATCAAAGGGGGTTTCAACCCTAGTGAAACCCTAAATGGTTGGAATCCAATTGAAACCCCAAAAGCTTGGTTGAAACCGAAACCTAAACGGTTTCCCCCAAACCCTAAATTGGCTTTCAAACCCTTTTTGATCCAATTTCTAGCATTGTGTTTAATCACTTGATTAAATCACTTCCACATGCTATTAATTTCTCAAATTCTTGTTATGACATCTTTATCCAACCTTTTAAACCTTGGAAATTTGATTGGGTCAAGAAAAATTGGATTTTGGCTTGATAGCATCTCAAATCCTAACCAAACCCCAAATTGAAGCCCACTTGGTTGGGGCCCACCAAGGCCCACGAATTTGGCCACCTTGGTAAGGCTTCTTAGAGAAGTTTCCTCCCCCACATGGAAGACCATTCACTGCTCTTGGCTGCACCCAATAGTGCCTTGATGAGATGGAGAAACCCACCCCATCAACCTCCACACCTCATACCTTCAGCAGGCAGTCCTTTGCCCCCCACCATTCTTCACTTTATGTCACATAGCCACCTCCAATCAATGGTCATTTTCCCACATATAGAGGGTAAAATGGTAATTTTACACTAAGTTAGTTTGTTTTCATGTTTCTAATTGTTAGTAATTAAATTTCTAACTTTTAGAATGACCTCTTACAGTTCCTCATCTCTCTCGCTTTATTCTCGTAGAACGCGACGATCGAGGTAAGTTAGCTTCTAACTTACTATTAGTTTATTGTGTATGTATGATGGGTAAGGGAACTACAATTTATGTATGTAAGTTATCATATATGTCATGCCATGCCACGTCATTACATGTTAATCTGTTATGCATGATTTATTCTGTCATGAATATTTATCTGTTACACAGTCTATTCTATCACGTATTGCTATATGTTATAAGTATGCCATGTTAAGTATGCCATATGTTACATGTATGCCATGGAATTTTTATGTTTAAATCATATTGTGCCATTTACAAGTATATGCCATGTTACAAAAGTTCATGATATTAAATAATATCTCATGCATTAAGAAAGATAAAACATGTTAAGGATGACACAGACCTAAGCGTGTTCATCACAAGATATGTTAAGGATAACACGGACCTAAGCGTGATCACCACAAGATATGATTAAGGATGACACGGACCTAAGCGTGTTCATCACAAGTTATGTTAAGGGTAACACGGATCTAACCGTGTTCACCACAAGTTATGTTATGCGGTGCCACGGACTCAAGCGTGGTTCACCTTATGTAAAGTTCATATAGATCTCAGATCATGTTCAAGTTAAGTTATTCATGTCAATCACGACCCTAAATGCTAGGATGGGGTAATATCCTAGTGGAACTCCTTTATTCACGTTGGAGTGTCTAAATAGGTGTGAAATTCCCTGGGTTGACGAAATAAAGTCAACAGGTTGCGAATGGGGCCTAGAGCGCGCCAGGCACTAACGCCGATGGTGCCATAATTTATTTTACGTGTGTTCATGGGGCCACAACAACTGTGGATCATACACTACGTGAGACACAACAATTGTGACACGTAGAATACGTGGGGCCACAACAACTGTGGAGTACGTATTAACGCACTCACAGCTGGTCTAGATACCTGTGTTGTGATGCGGTAATCGGCAGGGACACACGGCTCTAGGGGACCCGTGTAGCACCCATATGGTCACGTTATTAATCAAGATAATTGAATAAGATTCCAAGTTCATGTTAAGATGTTAAGAGTAAGTAATCATGGTTAACCCCATGAGATAAGAATAAGTTTCAGATCAAGTTCATGTTAAGTCAAGTTTCAGATCAAGTTCATGTTATGTTATGTTACGTTATGCTCACGTACATGTTATGTTCATGTTCACGTTAAGTTTCAAGTTCATGTTCACATCATGTTATGTCAACGTTTATGATATGTTTAAGCTCACGTTCATGTGATGTTATGTTCATGTTCATGTTATGTTTCAAGTTCATGTTTCTGTCATGTTATGTTCACGTACATGTTATTTTCATGTTCACGTTCATGTTATGTTATGTTCACGTTCACATTATGTCTCAAGTTCAAGTTTATATCATGTTATGCTCAGGTTTATGTTAAGTTCAAGGTCATATTTATGTTATGCATGTTCACGTTCATGCTATGTTTCAAGTCCATGTTATGTTTCAAGTTTCACGTTCATGTTATGTTGCTAGTCCATGTTATGTTTTAAGCTCAAGATCATGTCATGTTAAGTCAAGTTCAGTTCACGTTTAAGTTCAGATTATGTCATGCTATATGTCAAGTTATGCTATACTTATTTACGACTTTATTTATGCATTTATGCTTTTATTGCCATGCATGCATCTTTAACCTGTGTGGGAGTTTCTTGTTAACTTACTGAGATTTGTAATCAAATCTCACCGTGGTAGTCCCAACTACCATTCCTTCCGAATGGTAGACGATGTGTCAGGATCAGAGCAGGGAGCAGACGCTCGTTGACTGAAGGAGGTTGACTTGACGCCGAAAACACGACGTAGAGCTTACAACTTCCATAGTTAGTTTTTGGATAGTTTTCTGGCCTCGTTAGTCGAACTTCCTCAATAGTGTATTATGGTAATGTAAATATGGAGTTTAGTCTCCCATGTTTTTGAGCTTATAGTCTTCTAAGACTCATACTGAAATCGTGGATGTTTATTTTGTTAAGCATGCTTGAATTACGATTTAACTATTTGGGATATTATAAGTTTGGTGCATAGTATTGCTCAAGAAAAGAAAAAAAAAAGATTTATCCCCTGCAAATATTGCATAATGCTAGATGCATGTTAGGAACATTGCATCTTATATGTCATGAACGGGGGCAGGTAACCATGTGTTGCATGTCCCGACGCTTCAGATGTACGTTCAATCCCAAGCGGAATCTGGGGGCGTCACATTATCTATCATATAGGTCGGGTATCTAGCCTTGTGTTACATGTACTGACACTTCAGTCACCATCCAATCCCAAACAGAGGCTAGGGGTATCACTCTTCTCATGGGTTAAGGCTCTCCGAGTCCTGATACTACCTCTTCCGTCATGATCAACTATATAAGTATGATGATACTCAAATCTCTCATTCTAGGTCCAATAAGTATCCACCATGTGGTTTAGCCTTCTTCATCGCCGTTATGCTCTAAGCCTCCATACTTGGCTAGGGGTCATAAAGAATCAGTGAGCATCTCCCATTCCCAACCATGGTGATGCTATAAATAATGAGGAATCATGGGTCACATGTATGAAAATAAATGTGAGCCATGCATGCATGAATGGATGCGAATGCTATGATGTGATGTGATGCCAAACAAGTCACAAGCCAAACAAATAGGGGTATTTGGTCTTCATGTCTTCTTCTTTCTTCCATGTAGCTTCTTCAACGTCATTGTTGACGATGTGTTTCGTACGCCTAACAGCTAGGCTCTCAGCGTGTAACACCCAGGTTCAGTGCCAAGCAGTTTTCAAATTTTTTTTTTTTTTATATGTGTGAAAAGCCTATTTGAGTTTTCAAATATATAATTTTTTTTTTCAAATAGACTACAGGCCTAAAATATCTCGTTTGGTAAATTAAGATTTCCTTCAATTTTGTTATTTAAGTTAAAAATCTTTTATAGGCCGAGATATTTATTTATTTTTTAACAAGTTGGTTTATTATTTTTTTAAGGGTTGAGTCGAGGCTCAAAATTAAAAAAGAAAGGCCAATTTATTAATTTCTTAAGCTACCCTAAGTGTAAGCCCAAATATTTGAAATGGACCTACCCGATCACCCAAAGGCCCAAACCTTGCACCAAAAACTAATCCCTCGTGAAGCAACTTCCAGACCCCACACCATGCACATCTCTCATGCACATCCATCTTCCCTTTTTGTTCTCAACTAGGGTTTTCAATCACCACCACAAATATGGATGAATTCCTCCCATGTACTTGAGAAAAACCACCCGTCTCCGTTCACTGCTTCACTTTGGAAAAACCATGAAAGCAGCCCAGCCCCTAGTCTATTGTATCTCACGCTCAGCTTTGCACCTCACCGAAATAGCGTTAAGCCACCGTAACACTTCCACTTAGCCGCTGCCCAACCATTTGAAACCGTAACCACCCACCCCGTTCACGGAAGCCACCCCAAACCACTGCAACTGCTTCAACACAACCATCAGAGCTCCTCTCAAGAATCACCGTGCCCAGGCACCGAAAGCCACGCGAAGTGTAGCCACTCTCACATCCGAAGCACCTCTGTTTTTGGCTTCTCAAAACAGAGCACATACTACCCCACCGTAAGCACTGCAAACCACAACTACTATGAGTCCACCACATCGTGAGTTCATCACATCGAGACCCCACAAAAACTGCCACCAAAAAACTTCCCGTCACCCCCAGTCCTCCGCATGCCACCTCAGTTTCCCGGTAAGCTTCATCTCTCTCTCTCTTAGTGATCGGCAACCTAGCACAACGAAAATCACTCTAACCTTGTGCTTGGCACTTCTCATCGCTCCAAGTCCATCATCCTCCTCAGTGTGCTGCTACTACCCCTAGCCACGCCATTGATGTTTACCCAGTGCCATTTTTGAATATCTGTCTCAAGTTTTCTTTTCTCTCAGTGAGTTTATTTCGGTCACATGGTTCTATAACTTTTATGGTTTTAACTTCAGAAAGTGGTGTTGTAAAGTTCAACTTCAGCCCATGGATATTTCAGTTTTTACTGAAACACCTTTAGGTGAGTTTATATTAAATCTAGTTTTCAAAATAGAAACAATTTTTGCTGCTTTCCCATAAGGCTTCTCTTGAAGTATGAAGTTTTATGAAATGAAAATTTTGCCCTCAGTTTTGAAACATGGTGTTTTAAGGATTTATTTTAGTGGGCTTGTTTCTATTTGGTTCTTTATATATATATAGTGTGTTACATTATGTTATTTTGAAGTAAAATGTTTTTGGGTTGAGTTCGGGTTCTAAATTATTTCGGGTTGGGTAATATTTTTATATCAGCGACCTTTCATTTTTTAAATGGCTTGAGTTTTAAGTTACAAGAAGTAACTCTTCGACCCTACTAGATTGGGGCATTATAGTTTGGTTTGTCGGTCATGTACACTTATAGTCACATATATATAGAGAGAGAGTTGGCAAAGGGCGGCCCTAGGGTGGCCCAAGAAACCTCCGATGCCTAAGTCATTGATAATCCTTCAATGATATGAGAAAGCGGGAAATTAGCAAGTAAACTCTTCACCGAGAAAAAATTGATTCTTTACCTGATGGCCAAGGGTCCTTTTATACCCATTCCCCAGGGTTAAATGACTGTACCCTATGGCCTAGGGGGAGGGATGTTCTCTCAGAGTCCCCTCCTCCATGCTTCCTTTAATTCAGTGTGGTCCTTTGGATGAAGTAATTAATGCAGCGTGATTTCTAGGTAATTTCATTTAACGGGGAGTGATCTCTTGGTGTTGCTTTGCAGTCCAATCCCCTCTTTTTGGTGTGCTTCCCTCCTTTTTCCCTGGTATGGCCTTCTGAGCTCCTCGTGTAATGTCCCATCTTGACCCAGATCTGTGTGCCCATCTTACGTGGGTTGCAGGTTTTGGTCGGCTTGCTGAGGGAATTTGTGGGCTTAGACCTGACTTTTCGGGCCCCCTGGGCTATGGGGGATCCTTCTGATTCTTGATCTAGGTTAGTCCTTGTGGGCTTCGAGCCCTGGAAAAAATACCCCCAATAGTTACCCTGCCAATTCTTATCTAACTAGGCCAATGGGAATTTCCCTGTTTCTGCCTAATGCTACCACTTGTCATTTCCATGCATAAGACCTTGGCCCTCCCTTGGTCATTCCTAATGCGGTTTATGGGGATTTAATCCCGATACCTGATGACGACCGTTCCATCTTTTCCACAATGATAGCTATCAAGCATTTTCTTTCTTTTGTGGCTATGTTGCATGCACGGGGCTTTAAATAGCTCTTTCTTTCTGTAGCTTGTGCGTTCTAAGTATTGATCATCACTCAAATAACTTTTGCCATACTCTTGTTGCTCTCTTCCAATTTCGTTCGTTCTTCCTTCACCCTCCCTTGCTCTCCACTTCTTGCTGTGCTCCTACGTATTAGATGGCCACCTGGAGATCTAATCTGTGAGTTTCGAGGGTCATCTTGAGGCAGACGCCTCATAGTCGGGTTAAGCTAGCCACTTTTGGTGTTTGGAGGCCTCCCTTGAATTCCTCCAATCGTTGGTCTCAACCTATCGCATTCCCGACACAGTGATCTTTGAGGCCCCAGTGCCTCGTGAGGGGGCCGTCGCGCATCGCCCTCTTCCCCAACATGTTCTCCTACGGGCCAAGACTGCCCTTCCTATCAAAGGAAAACTAGGGTTTTCTTTACTAAGTTGCTGCTAGGGTTACATGGCAGCTAATCTCCTACTTTATTGGGATGTAGCAGAATTGAAATTCAAATAGATTAGGATTTATCTTCTAATCTTATCTTATATTTAAATTAAACTTGTACATATTTAGATAGGATAAAAATCAGATTAGTTTAGATAGAGATAAAGATGTAGTTTGTTGAGATTCAAATTTAAATTCTCAATCTTATCTTTGTAATTATTTCTATATACTGAGAAGGAAGCACCTCAAAGGGATTATTCAGCCAAATCTGACATGGTATCAAGAGCCACTCTGATTTCCTAGTTTTTTTTTTTTTTTAGCCAACCCTAAAATCTTAAGGGTTTCTTTTTTCTAGTTTTTCCAGAGGCTGCTTCTAGTTTCTTGATTTTTCTGGGGTCCTCTGTTCACGGCAGCAACTCTCTCTTCTTGCTTTCTCTCTCTTGTTTTGTGCTTGGTTTGTTTTCATGGCATCTAAAAACTCTGATTCCTTGTGCAGTCGGCTTAATGGTAAAAGTTATTATGCTTGGGCATTTCACTTTCAGCTTCTTGTCAAGGGTAAAGAACTCTGGGGTCATGTTGATCGGACTATTACAGCACCTGAAAGTGCAAAGGAACTATCTACATGGGAGAGTAAGGATGCCAAGATCAAGTCTTGGATCCTAGGTTCTATTGAGCCTCACATTATCCTCAATCTACGACCCTACAAAACCTCCAAGGCTATGTGGGAGTATTTGAAGAGAATCTACACTCAAAATAATTTCGCTCGAAAGTTTCAGTTGGAATTTGAGATGGCTAATTTTTCTCAAGGTGGCTTATCAGTGGAGGCCTTCTATTCTGGTTTTTCAAATCTATGGGCTGAATACACTAACCTTGTGTATTTGTTCTGTCTCTGCTGCTGGTCTCCCTCATGTGCAAAGTGTGCGTGAAACTAGTAGGAGGGATCAATTTCTTATGAAACTATATCTAGATTTCGAATCTATTGATTCTCAGTTAATGAATAGAGATCCAGTTCCTTCTCTTGATATTTGCCTCGAGAGGAGCAAAGGTTACTTACTCGGAGTACAATGGAACAACAGCTTGCATCTCTTGCTCAAGTGGCATTTACAGCGCAAGAAAAATCCAAGGGCCGAGACTATAGCACTACACAATGCTATAGTTGCAAGGGATTTGGTCACATTGTCACTCACTGTCCAAAGAAATTTTGTAACTATTGCAAAAAATCTAGACATATTATCAAGGATTGCCCAATCCGACCTCCTCGAAAACAAGAGAGTGCCTATTCCACCTCTATTGCAGTCTCGGGTGCATCCTCTTCTCCAGCTCTTGCTGCTACCACTCATGCTTCAGCACCTGCCGGTTCCAATTCTATTACTCTTACCCCTAATATGGTACAACAAATGATAATTTCTGCCTTTTCTGCTTTAGGCATCTCAGGTAAACCAAAGTCATCCCATAATTCTTGGCTAATAGATTCTAGTGCCTCAAATCATATGACTAATAATTCCAAACTGTTACACAATCTTCAGTCCTATGATGGTCCTCTCAAAATCCACATGGCGAATGGTAGTTCACTACCAATTTTTGCCATGGGTGGTATGTCATCTGTCATTCGAAGTATTTTAGTTTCTCCTACTCTCTCCACAAGTTTACTTTCTGTTGGACAGCTTGTTGAAAAATAATTGTAATGTCTCTTTTTCACCTTCTGGTTGTGTTGTCCAGGATCGAGTGTCCGGGAGGATGATCGCAAGGGGTCCTAAGGAGGGTCGGCTATTTCCAATGATTCTTATTTCAACTTCTATTGCATCTAGTTCTTTTATTTCTTGTAATGTTGTCAAAATAAGTACTGAGGATTGGCATCGATGTTTAGGATATCTCAATCCTAATGTACTTCAAACTTTGTTTAAATCTGGTGCTATTGACAATAAAAATTTTGTTTCGATGGAAATGGTTTCTTTTGATTGTACCTCTTGCAAACATGTCAAAAGCAAAGTGTTATCGTTCCCACAATATGGTTCTCATGCTTCATGGGTGTTTGATATAATTCATAGTGATATTTGGGGTATATCTCCTGTTATATCACATGCTCACTACAAGTATTTTGTTACTTTTATTGACAATTGCAGTAGATTCACTTGGATTTATTTTCTCCGTACTAAATGTGAAGTATTTTCTATTTTCAAGACCTTTCTTGCACTCATTCAAACACAATTTGCTTCCTCTATCAAGGTCTTACGATCTGATTCTGGGGGTGAATATATGTCTCATGAATTTCAGAAATTTCTTCAAGAAAAATGTATTCTTTCTCAACATTCTTGCGCATCTACACCACAACAAAATGGGGTAGCTAAGCATAAAAATTGCCATCTACTTGATATGGTTCGGGCTCTTCTTATTTACTCATCAATTCCATCTCATTTTTGGTGTGAAGCATTAGCTACTACTGTCCATTTAATTAATGGATTTCCCACACTAGTTTTACATAATGTTTCTCCCTATTCCATATTGTTCGGTCACACTCCTAATTATTCTAATTTGCATATCTTTGGTTGTGTGTGTTTCGTTCATCTTCCACCACATGAAAGACATAAATTGACTCCTCAATTAGTTAAGTGTGCTTTTCTTGGATATAGTTCTACTCAAAAAGGATTTATTTGTTATGATCCTAATGCATGAAGAATTCAAATTTCCAGGAATGTTTTGTTTTTTGAAAATCAACAATTTTTTCTCTCTCATGTTGATCCTATCTCACCTAGTTTTTCAATTCTTCATGATGAGCCCGAGCCCTTCCCTATGCCCATTCTTGATACCTCTTCTACTCCAGTGGCTCGGTTTAAACCTGGTTTTGTCTACACTCGACGTCATAGCACCCCTTTGGCCGAGTCTCCTATGGCTTCTCAAGATTCTTCTACTCCGGCACCTAATCCAACATCCACTATAGTTCTTGCTACTCCTGTTCCTCAGAAATCTACTCGTGTCTCTCATCCACCAGCTTGGTATGGTTTTTCTTCCCTCACTTCTATGACTGCTACATTATCTTCTATTGCTATCCCTTTGTGTTACAAACAGGCTATGGAATATGAGTGTTGGCAACAAGCGATGCAGACAAAACTTGATGCACTTGCGGCTAATCAGACCTGGGATGTGGTATAATGTCCTCCTTCTATCAAACCAATTGGGAGTAAATGGGTATACTCTATAAAACTTCATTCTGATGGCTCACTAGAACCTTACAAAGCTAGATTGGTTGCTTTGCGGAATCGCCAGGAGTATGGCATAGATTATGATGAAAATTTTGCTCCAGTTGCCAAGATGACTACTGTTCACTTGTTACTTGCCCTTGCTGCTTCTAAATCTTGGCAATTAAGTCAGATGGATGTCAAGAATGCTTTCTTGCATGGCGATCTAAAGGAAGATATCTACATGAAACTTACATCTGGTATGCCTATTTCCTCCCCTACGGCTGTTTGTAAATTGAAGAGGTCTTTATATGGTCTTAAACAAGCTCCTCGAGTTTGGTTTGAAAATTTTTGCACTACTTTGCTAGGGATTTCTTTTAAGCAAAGTAAGTATGATGCTTCCTTATTTTTGCACAAGGGCGATGCTGGAGTTGTATTTTTATTGGTATATGTAGACGATATTATCATCTCTGGTTCGGATGGACTTTTGATTAAAAAAATTCAGCGATATCTTCATAATGTGTTTCACATGAAGGATCTTGGGGATCTTACCTACTTTCTAGGGTTGGAAGTTAGGTCTCAGCCACATAGTTTATTTCTCAATCAACACAAGTATATTCAAGACCTAATTCAATTAGGGAGATTGGAAGACACTACTCCAGTTGATACTCCTTTGGAGGTGAATGTTAAGTATAGGAAAGACGAAGGCGAACTTCTCCTGGATCCTACCTTATACCATAAGTTGGTTGGCAGCTTGATTTATCTCACCATCACGCACCCTGATATTTCCTATGTTGTCAACATTGTTAGTAAGTTCATGGATTCTCCTTGACATCTTCATTTTGTAGTTGTTCGTCAGATTATTCGCTATCTACTTGGGATTCCTAATCGTGGACTGTTTTTTCCTAAGGGTTCTTCTCTTCAATTAGTTGCCTACAGTGATGTAGATTGGGCTGGATGTCTGGACTCTCGACATTCTACTACTGGATGGTGTGTCTTCCTTAGGGATTCTCTTATCTCTTGGAAGTGTAAGAAGCAAGGTTGTGTATCTAAGTCATCTACAGAGGCTGAATATCGGGCAATGTCTACTGCATGTTCAGAAATTATGTGGTTGTGTGGTATTCTTTCAGAACTCGGCTTTGCACAGGCATATCCCACGCCTCTTCATGGTGATAATACTAGTGCCATTCAAATTGTAGCCAACTCAGTTTTTCATGAAAGTACAAAGCATATCGAGGTTGATTATCACTATATCCGAGATGCCTATGAGTCTAAAGCTATCGTTCTTCATCATGTGGCCACTGGACACCAAGTAGCTAATATCTTCACCAAAGCTGACTTGACAACAACATCAATAGATAGTTAGCAAATTGTTGCTAGTCGACTCTCTAGCATCAATTTGAGAGAGGGTATCAAAGGAAAACTAGGGTCTTGTTTACTAAGTTGCAACTAGGGTTACATGGCAGCTAATCTCCTACTTTATTGGGATGTAGCAGAACTGAAATTCAAATAGATTAGGACTTATCTTCTAATCTTATCTTGTATTTAAATTAAACTTGTACATATTTAGATAGGATAAAATCCTATTAGTTTAGATAGAGATAAAGATGTAGTTTGTTCATATTCAAATTTGAATTCTCAATCTTCTTATCTTTGTAATTATTTCTATATAATGAGAAGGGAAGCACCTCAAAGGGATTATTCAGCCAAATCTGACACTTCCCTCACCCAGTCTGTGAAGTCTTGCACCATCTCTGGTTGGCCCTTGCCCATTTCCACCCAAATGCTTTGAGGATTTTGATATGTTGTTGCATACTTTGGCGGCAAACACTATTGTAGTTCGATCCAAAGCGTGCCGATTTGACTTATCGTGAGTTTCTCTTGACTCACAACATGAAGAGGGGTGCTAAGGTCATGTAGTTTTAGGGAAATGAGCAGCCACGTGGTGCTAATGGCGCGGGCGGTACCGTAAGGTCTTGGACTGGACTAGTAAGTTCTTTTTTTTGTCCAACCGCGGATGGGAGTTCCTAGTCGTTCAGATTGGTCACGCTGAGTTCCCAATAAGGGCTTCATGGGGAGTTGTTCCCAATGATAGGGTCTTGCGCCCAACCACCACACCTGACGAGTTGCATCTTATTGTGAATGTTCTGGATTGGGCAGCTCAGCATCCTCTTCTCATCCACTCGAAGGTCCTTCTTGGGGAGGAGGATAAGGGCTCAACATTCCTTCCTCCGATCTTCTATGTTGTCACTTCTGCCCATAGCATCTCCATCCATCCACCTTCTAATTTGTCAAGGTAACGGGCCTTGAGCTTTCCCCTTGAGGGTAAAGGGAAGAAAGCTTGCTCAGAGCAGAGTGGGGATGGGAACAATCCTGCGTTCCAGCTAACTTCGGCTTCGAGGATAGTCGGCACCGAGCGCCCTGGTTCTATGGTGCCCATGCGACCTCTTGTTCATTTGTGCTCCCTACAAAGCCAGCTCGGGTCCCGGGGAGGGAGAGTCCCCCAATCTTGGTACGTCCACCACACCCACTTCTCTCGTAGCCTTAGTTGTTGAGCCCTCTTTATGGCATGAGTCTCATAAAGGGAATCTAGTTTAAATGCACTTCTGGACAAGGCACCTCGCCAATCCCATGTGGTGGAACCGCTCCCAGAGATGAACATAGTGATGTCTCCTTCATCAGTATCCATTGCTCAATCCTTGGTTGGGGGTCTAGAGTATGAGGAAGTCATAGAAAATCTTGTGATGGAGGTAGAGTCCTTTGGGCATTTCAATCCTAAGGTCCCATTGGGGAGAAGTCTTTAACGACGGTATGTCACTCGTTGCTACCATAGTCGATCCTTTGGCAGATGCAAATACTGGCGCTATTGAAGGTGACCAGTTGGTGGTCGAGCCTGCTATTCCCACCCCGCTGAGTCTTAGGGAGACGGCGGCGGTTGATCATACTATTCCCACTCTGTCGAGTCTCAGGGAGACTGCGACAATTGCTAGGAATTCTGAAGAGAGGAGCTGGCATAGTCCCGGTGGTGAGAAAGGGTCACCATCCTTCGTGGCTACTACCCTATTGGCGATCAAGGGTGCTCTTGCCTCTTCTAGGCATAGGTCGAATGAGGTGCATCAGGGCACAGCTAGGGTGAAATTGCCTCTCTTTGGAGATTCAGATGTGGTCATTCCTTCTTCTCCCCGCCTTAAGGGTAAAACCTAGCAAAAGGCCCTAGAATGGGTGTCTAAGTCCTGCAGAAACTTCTGTTTGAGGTCTTTTCTCGTTCCATGCCTTTTTCTTAACTATGTTTTCTCCTTTTCTTTTTCATTCTCACCTTCTTGTTTCTAATTGTGGAGTTTGTAGTGGGTTGAAAGGCTGGCTGAGCTTATTGTGAATGGCCGTAAGGTGGTTGAGAGGGAAAACCTGGAGTAGCTGTCCATGGTGATGATGACTCTTCATTACGCGAGATGGGAGAGGGAGGAGAGCTGGCCATGGCTAGAGAGTGGGCAATAAAGGAGTCATTAGATTTATCATAGGCAGAGAATGAAAGGTCGTAGGGCCTTAGGGATTTTAACACTCAACGACTCAAGATGTTCAAGGAGGAGCGCTCAACCTTGTCGACCATTGTAGAGGATTGAGGAGCCTTGCTATCTGTGGCTGGGATTAGGGAGGAAGAGGTGCTAACTGAATTGGGAGCGGTCCAAAGAAGGATATCGCTCAGGGCGTGGTTATCAGAGATCTACGGGGCGATCTGTTGCAAGTGCAAGAGGTTGCCACTCACTTGTGTGAATAACTGGGAAGGGCCCTCTACATTCAGGATAACGCTTGGTCCCACAGGTACCTTGAAGGCCTCGAGAGGATGCGTGATTACATTATCCTGAACCCATAAGAAAGTTCAGAGGCAATGGAGGCACACTTGCATGCCATTGATCTTAAAGATATTGAGCCTAATCCAGCTGCTCTTAATGACATGGGTGAGATTGGGCTGGCGATGATTCCTAATGCGTCTCTGTCGTAGGATGATGATCCTCCTGACCATTCTCCCAGGGATGTCACGAGTGCTGACCTAGGGGGAGGTGGGGGCCAACCCTGTTGGGCACAGGCCAAATCCGGGCGCCTTTGAGGTGGGTCTTGCCGACTCTGAGATAGGTCATGATGTCCCCCTTGATTGATTTATTTGTTTCCTTTTGTATCCTTCGTGTTGTATATTCTCTATCTTTGGTATTTTTTCTATATAAACCATACTGTCCAATATTCTGCATATACATTTCATTCTTTTGCCACGTAATTGCATTCATGTTTTGTGCCGTGGTTGTCCCTTTGTATTCCTAATTTTGTTTCATCTTGCCACCCATTTGGCTAGGGTTACTTGTGACTCTTCGTACTACCTATCTTGAGGGGAGGGCTGTGATGCATCGCACTGCTTACCATGAGGGAAGAGTCGTGACGCTTCGTACTCCATTCCTTGGTTCCCAACAAAAGTAGTCTAGAGTTTAATGTGTCGTTCATGAACTTTCAAGGTACTCAGGTAGTTCGCCATTAATACCAATCTGTTTCCTTTCCCTCAGATTGATGGCGCCGAAGGGTATTTGCAGCCCATGTCATGGGATCTGTGCTAAGTCATCCGTGAGATTCGCGTTGGCACCGGGATAAGTTTGTTTTCAGTTCAAGCTGCTCGTGGCCCAGCCACATTTGACTCAGGCTGTGACCATAAGGGCAAAGCCTCTATTTGCTTCTTCCACATGGTGCCTCGCCCGTGTGGGGGTGGTTTTGAATGAGGTTGGTTTCTTCTATGGTTGTTCTCAATAGTTGCGGGCCTCGAGCGCTTGGATTGGTCAATCCCTCCTATCTTCAACTCCTGTTATTGTCCTCCCATCTTCACCTCCTCTATACATCTGGAATTGTGCCTCTCTGGCGACCTTGCTGATGCTGTCTTTTCCGCCAATGGTACCGTAGTGTACCCTATCGAGTTCGACCCTATTTGTGATTTCCTTCCAGATGCTGTTGCCTCTTGTAACGCCCATCCTTGTGGTAGGTCTTTTAGAAAATGATTTTAAGAAAAACGATGGGAATTACCATCCGTTTCAAACTTTTTCCTTCCATGCCAAGATACGAAAGACTCCATGTTTTATAAAATAAAATATGATTCTTAATTTGAAGAGTGTTACAACGGTAAATATTAAATTTTATAATTAAAAGTCTTTCACACAAAAGATTGTGCCTAAGCTTCAGTGCTATTGCCCTTGGGCCATGTTCATCCTAACTTGTACCATTCATCTTATCCCTAGGAGGGCACACATAAAAACTAAAATGAGTCAAAGACTGGTAAGCATTACTTCATACAGTTAAAATATAATAACATAGGTTTTCAGTCATGCATTAATCACTTCATACATACTTATACTTAAGACATTTGTTCAGTTAAAACATTTTGAAGCGGGGTTTTTCTTGAAAACGGATTTTCTGTCATAAAACATTTACTCGTGCCTCATGCCTTCATTTCTTAAAGAGTTTGACCATACATGCATTCTTTCTTAACATGCATACAATCTTTCTTATTACTTTCATTGGCTGTTGCACACTGTTACACCCCGTGTGCAAGGGTTAGCGGTCTTTTGGAACTTGATTCTTCCTGTGACCATGGGTTAGGAATCTATTCTGTCAGGGTGCAGCACAGGGTGCATTACCAGTACTACTTACCCAGCATTACAATCTGCCCATTCATGTGGTCATTACGTATTTTCATACATTAAAGCATTCAATCCTTCCATTCATTCAGTCCTTTCTTTCAGTCATTTCAGTCCTTTTCATTATTCTTTTTAGTCCATTCATTTCATAAGCATCATTTAAAAGCATAGGATTAAACCTCGACATTTAAAAGCAGTCCTTGAAATCGTGACATAAGCATCGTTTAAAACATCAGTCCATGGCATCCTTAAACATCATCTTTCATGGTATCATTAAAAACATCATCTTTCATAGGGGCATTTTAAAACCTCAGTTCATAGGGACATTTTAACACATTTTCTTCACATCATTTAAAGTATCGCTTAAAGCATGAGGCGTCAGCCTCACATTTCATTTCGTGAAAATACATCTAGTACGTACTACATATAACACCCATTCACATGCATACACTTAATACTTTGGGTGCATAAAAAGGGGCTGCCAAGGAAGGTTGTTACATACTTATGCTTGAAAACTTATACTTAGCATTCTTTCTTAAAACGTCGTCTGTTTCATTTCGTAAAGCATCGTAAAGGAAAAGCATTTTATTTTCATTTTCATATCTTTTAGAAAAAAGAGTATGAATGTGATACTTACCTGGACTCCATGCCATATTCATTTTATGCAATCCATTCATGTGCATGTTAGATGGCAACCTACTTGCATACACATAAACTTGGCATCATTCTATGTCTAAAGGCATAAGCAACTACACTAGAAATAGAACTACACTTCACTTGGAACACTCTCCTTCTATCCCTGTGCTCTTACGCGTCCCTTACTATGTTAAAACCTTAGGATTAAGACACTAAGACCTTCGTCTTATCCTCCTATTAACCACATTCTAATGCAAATTTTGATCAACAGAGTCACGCATCCCAATCTTAGACAATACTCTCGTCACTACCTTCATGCATCTTAGCTCACACTAAACCCTCATTACCATCCATACACGACACATGGCTTTAAGTCAATTCTGAGGCTAAAACACCGTGTAACCATGTTGAGGATAGATTACCCATTATATATGTTAAATCTGTTCGGTACACTTGTCTCACCAGATGCACATGTACCTTACCCTTCATCACCTAAGATCAACTTATAGTTCGTTGAATGCCCGCTTAAATAAACAAGCTCCATACTTCGATACTAACTTATGTTCAAACCTAGTCAGTAGGAATTTTCCTACTTCTCGACTCTGTACAAGTTCATCCCGACCTTGACATGACATGACTCCATTCACAACTACATCTCCATCACGTCATGTAGCTCGAGACTACTCCCAAGCTAAGTTATGATCTAGTCACGTCATTTGACATCTTGTTACGTCATTCTTACGCTAAATTCTCATTCATCACAAGCACGACTTCTTGTTTAACCACATCATTTTGTGACATTCCCTCGTCATGCTTCCGCTGTGCTACTCTTACACTTTTCTGTCACTTCACAAATACTCTTAACCATAAGTCAACTACAAGGTGACACCTGTCACCTCAGACTACATGCCACATCACAGCTACTTCGAGATACTGTTCCACAGTTCCTGACGCTACACCAAATGCTCTACGCTCCTCAACTACATCATCCGGTGCATCACGACACCACGAGAGTATACTCCACATGAACTCTCATCCATTCACACTACGCCACACTACTACGGAGCACGTCACACGCTGCATCGCTACATAACATGGAGTGCACACCACGTGCACTCCCTTCACACTCTATTACACCACGTACTACTACGATGCACACCACACGATGCGTTGCTGCACGATGTGGAGTACATGATATGTGTACTCCCCTCACAACACTACGCCGCATCACAACTATGGCACACACTTCACACCCACACCTCCCAGCACAGTCCACAACCAATCAACTAACATCTAACATAAATAATGAGGGATAGAGGGTCATACCATTAACGAGATAACCTGTGCATTGCTCATTGCCCGTCATGGTCAAAGGCATTGAAAGAGTCGAACGTGGCGGCCAAACCTCATACGGTGGCTTTTTGGGCTTAGGGATGGACTAGGGGTGGTCTTGGGAGGCTCATGGTGGCTTCATGGTGGTTGGGGTGGTGGAGCACGGTGGATCTAAGCCGTGTACAGTGCATCCAAGAGAGCTGAAGGGAGCTACGTGAAGGTAAGGCTAGACCAGGGACATGGGCAGTTGAGGGAGGAAGCGAGTGGCTAGGTGAAGCTACCAGTGGTAGCAGGAGGCCGTGGTGGCTGCGTACGGCAGCCTAGGTATGGTGAACCTATGCACAGAGGCCATGTGCGTGTAGTCCAGGGAGAAGCTAAGGCGACTGGGTCAAGGGGAGGGAGGAGGAAAGGAGTGGTCAACGGAGGTCCTCGGTGGAGCCAAAACTAGCATACAGCGGCGACACCTTAGCTAATGCGGTTTCATGGGTGCATGTGTGGGGTGATCCGAGGGAGAGGGAGAGGGCTATAGGGAAGGGAGGCCATGAAGGTGGAGTTGGTGAGGTGGTGGAGCCAATGGTGGTGCTCGATGGGGCTAAGGGTTGGCGGCGGCGGCGCTATGGTGGAGAGAAATGGGTGAAACTCATTATGGTTGGAGGGAGGAGAAGAGACACAGAGAGAGAGAGCTATCGTGGGCTTGGGTTCAATGTGGAGTGGTCGTCGTGTGAGGGGGAGTCACCGGTGGGGTGATGGAGTGCAGGGGTGGTGCAGTGAGGCTGGCCATGGCTAATGGAGGAGATCGGGTGAGGGAGAGGGGTGCTTCCCATGCAAGCTAAGGGAGAGAGAGGAGAGAGAGGGGAAAGGGAAAAGTGAGAGGAAAAGGTTAGGGGCTTGGGTATTTAATCTAGGTCCTTCATCTTGGGATCTCCCAAATCGATCTAACAGTGAGAATTAAAACACTTATTTAACTTAAAACACTGAGAGGAATTAATATAGAATATTTTAAACTAAATTTTAGTTTATAAAATATAATCTTCACCATTTATTAAATGATGAAGCATTGCTAATTATTCTTAAGAGAATGAAACCATTTAATTTAATTTAGAGTTTTTAACATAAATTTAAATCTCGTAATATTTTTAAATGACTGAAATCATTTAAATTAAATAACTTTCCACAATTATAATATTTTTGGAGGTCTTCAAAAATATTATAATTGTGTTATTTAAAATTAAGCTTAGACTTATAACACTGGAAATATTCCATTTAAAATACGCGTGGCTTTAAAACACTAGGCTTACTATAGAAATCACTTAATATCTTTTAAAAACACGCCATTGAGGTTCAGCACGCATAGCGAGACTCATGACCATAAGAGAGAGAAATTACCGGGTTGTTACACCTCTCCACTATCAATGCCCCTCACTATAGTTCGAATTTCTCCCATTGGGGGTGTCTCTCGATGTTGCTGCCAAGGGGGGCATGCAGAAGTTCTCATCGGGCTTCCGCTCTCCTCTATTGATTTTCTCTATCTAGGTTCCTCTCCCGGGAATACTTCCTCCACAGCCAATCTTCCCATCCGAATGGGGGGCTCTTGGTGCTATGCGGTCCACCCAGTGCAAACGACAATCACCAGTGATGTGTTTGGTCAATTGGTGGTAGGTGCAGTAGCGATGTTTCTACTAGGTTGGTCATCTCTTGGCACTAGGATCTCCGTGCTATGCTGAATCTTGATTGTCATCCTTGAGAGCCAGGTTTTCCTCACAAAGAACATTCAGCTTGTTGGTGAGTTTTGCCATGAGTTGTTCCATGGCCGCTATTCTGGTCTCCATGTTCACTGATGCTACTTCTTCTTGGTCCCGCACCAACTTAGAACGGGTCCATGCAGGCATACGAAAGACACATTAAATTTTTTGAATCCCACAGATGGCGCCATTGTTGACGATGTGTTTCATACGCTTAAGGGCCAAGCTCTCAACAATCTGGGTCTTCGGTCTTCTACGCCTACAATCACAGAGAGAGAGAGAGAGAGAGAGAGAGAGAGAGAGAGAGAGAGAGAGAGAGAGAGAGAGAAAGTTGGCAAAGGGAGGGCCTAGGGAACCTCCAATGCCTAAGTCAGCGATAATCCTTTAATGATATGAGAAAGTGGGAAATTAGCAAGTAAACTCTTCACTGAAAAAAAAATTTGATGCCTTTGCCTGATGGCCAGGTGTCCTTTTATACCTAGTCTGCAGGGTCAGATGACCATACCCTATGGCCTGGGTGGAGGGATGTCCTATCGGATTCCCCTCTGCCATGTTCCCTTTAATGCGACGTGATTCTCTAGATGAAGTAATTAATGCAGCGCAATTTTCAGGTGAATACATTTAATGCGACATGATCTCTTAGTGTTGCTCTGTAGTCTAGTCCCCTCCATTTAGCGTGCTTCCCTCCTTTTTCCCTAGTTTGGCCTTCCGAGCTCCCCACATAATGTCCCATCCTGACTTGAATTCGTATGCCTATCTTACATGGGTTGCAGGTCCTGGTTGGGTCGTTGAGGGAATCTGTGGGTTTGGAGTCGGCTTTTCGGGCCCTCTGGGGAGTGGGGAATCCTTTTGATGCTTGTTCTAGGCTGGTCCTCGTGGGCTTAGGGCCCTAGGGAAAATATCCCCAATAGTCGTGATTAGCTAGAGGAATTTTCTAATTCCTCAGTTCCATCTTCTTCCAGTCACTAATTTGAATAGGAATTTCTTCATAGGTTAGATTGGGTTGTAATGAAATATATTCCTCATCTACAATTGCTGGCATTTGATTTAAATATGTTGTGGATTCCAGGGAATTTTGCCAAAAGATCTAGTCTATAAGCAACTAATCATACTCTTTCCAGTATCTCTCGTAGAGTCCCACATATCTTAGACTTAGCTTCCCATATTTCCCAAACCAAACTGCTCCTTTCGTTGGCGATACTTTGAGGTAGACCTAGTCACCAACTTTGAACTCAATGCTCCTTCTCCGACGTTCGGCATGGCTCTTTTATCTGTCTTGAGTAACCTTCATCCTTTCCCTTATTAATTGAATTTGCTCCTTCATATCTTGTAGAATCTTAGTACCATAGATTGTTCCTTCTACTACATCATCTCACTATAAGGGAGATCTTCATTTCCATTCATACAGAGCTTTGTATGGTGCCATCTAAATGGTGGTCAGGTAGCTATTGTTGTAACCAAACTCTATTAATGGCAAGTGCTTTTCCCATTCGCCTTTCCCCTACAAGACACAGGCTCTTAACATGTCTTCTAGAGTCTGGATCATTCGTTCAGTTTGCCCATCAATTTGAGGATAACAAGCACTACCGAATTTCAACTTCGTGCCCATTGTGTCTTGAAGACCTTGCCAAAAATGCAAGGTAAAATGCATATCCCCATCTAATACGATCATCTTCAGAACTCCATGCAATTGCACTATCTCTACTACAAATAGTTGGGTTAACTTCTCCATAGGGTTAGTATTCTTTACTAGCAAAAAGTGAACACTTTTTGTTAAGCAATCGACCACAAGCCAAATAGAGTTATTACCTGTTGAGGTCCATGGTAACCAACCACGAAGTCCAATGAGATATTGTAACAACCCAACCTTAATAATAGAGCCAGGATTGGGTAGACAAATAGCACGATTAGAAATCCACTCAGACATAGGTTGAGCCCAAAAAGCTCAGCTTTAGTGTTTAGTTCATCCAAGGCCCAAGACTCCATTAGGGCCCAAACAAAATTTACAAACCAAGCCCAACCACATGGGCCGAATGCTCACTAAGCCCAAAAACCCATTTCTAGTCCAACCCATCATTGGAAAATTAAGACTAAAGGAATTTTCAATTTAGGACATCAAGTTGGAAGAATTTACAAAATTGCCATCCTTAGGATGTTTCGAATAAGGCGCCTAGAAAGAAGATTCCATTGGACATCTTATTTCCCAAAATTCCAATTTTACCCTCACAGAGTCAACTACAGAAGAGAAATCTATCAAGGCACTTCACTTGATTTGTGTGATGCCCCCAGATTCCGCTTGGGATTGAACGGATATCTAAAGCGTCGGGACATGCAACACAAGGTTACCTGCCCCCGTTCATGACATATAAGATGCAATGTTCCTAACATGTATCTAGCATTATGCAATATTCGCAGTGGATAATTTTTTTCTTTTGAGCAATACTATGCACCAAGCTTATAATATCCCAAATAGTTAAATCATAACCAAGCATACTTAATAAAATAAACATCCACGATTTTAGTATGAGTCTTAGAAGACTATAACCTCAAAAACATGGGAGACCAAACTCCATATTTACATTATGAAAATACATTATTGAGAAAGTTCGTCGAGTTACTCGTGTAACTCGACTAACGAGGCCAGAAAACTGTCCAAAAACTAACTATGGAAGTTGTAAGCTCCATGTCGTGTCTGCGGCGTCTAGTCAACCTCCTTCAGTCTACGAACGTCTGTACCCTGCTCTGATCCTGACACATCACCTACCATTCGGGGGGAATGGTAGTTGGGACTACCACGGTGAGATTTGATTACAAATCTCAGTAAGTTAACAAGAAACTCCCATATAGGTTAAAGATGCATGCATGGCAGTAAAAACATAAATGCATAAATAAAGTCGTACATAAGCATAGCATAACTTGACATATAGCATGACATAACCTGAACTTAAACGTGAACTAAACTTGACTTAACATGACATGAACTTGAGCTTAAAACATAACATGAACTAGCAATATAACATGAATGTGAACTTAAACATTTCATAAACGTGAACATAACATGATGTGAACATGAACTTGAAACTTAACGTGAACATGAACATAACATGTACGTGAGCATAACATAACATAACATAACATGAATTTGATCTCAAACTTGACTTAACGTGGACTTGATCTGAAACTTATTCTTATCTCATGGGGTTAACCATGATTACGTACTCTTAACTTCTTGACACTCCAGCGTGAACAAAGGAGTTCCACTAGGATATTACCCCATCCTAGCAATTAGGGTCGTGATTGACATGAATAACTTAACTTAAACGTGATCTGAGATCTATAGGAACTTTACATAAGGTGAACCACGCTTGAGTCCGTGGCACCGCATAACATAACTTGTGGTGAACACGCTTAGATCCATGTCACCCTTAACATAACTTGTGATGAACACGCTTAGGTCCGTGTCATCCTTAACATATCTTGTGATGAACACGCTTAGGTCCGTGTCATCCTTAACATTACAATGATGTATGTTATAAGTATGCCATGTTAAGTATGCCATGAAATGTTATGATTAAATCATATGTGTGCTCATTTACAAGTATACGCCATGTTAGAAAAGTATATGATATTAATTAATATCTCATGCATTAAGAAAGATAAGATCATGTTATGTTACTTGATATACGTGGGGCCACAACAACTGTGGAGTACGTATTATATTTATTTATGTTACGTATAATGCGTGGGGCCACAACAACTGTGGAGTACGTATTATATTTATGTTACTTATAATGCGTGGGGCCACAACAACTGTGGAGTACGTATTATATTTATGTTATGTTACTTATAATACGTGGGGCCACAACAACTGTGGAGTACGTATTATATTTATGTTACTTATAATGCGTGGGGCCACAACAACTGTGGAGTACGTATTATATTTATGTTATGTTACTTATAATGCGTGGGGCCACAACAACTGTGGAGTACGTATTATATTTATGTTACTTATAATGCGTGGGGCCACAACAACTGTGGAGTACGTATTATATTTATGTTATGTTCTTATAATGCGTGGGGCCACAACAACTGTGGAGTACGTATTATATTTATGTTACTTATAATGCGTGGGGCCACAACAACTGTGGAGTACGTATTATATTTTATGTTATGTTACTTATAATGCGTGGGGCCACAACAACTGTGGAGTACGTATTATATTTATGTTACTTATAATGCGTGGGGCCACAACAACTGTGGAGTACGTATTATATTTATGTTATGTTACGTATAATACGTGGGGCCACAACAACTGTGGAGTACGTATTATATTTATGTTACTTATAATGCGTGGGGCCACAACAACTGTGGAGTACGTATTATATTTATGTTATGTTACTTATAATGCGTGGGGCCACAACAACTGTGGAGTACGTATTATATTTATGTTATTCTTATAATGCGTGGGGCCACAACAACTGTGGAGTACGTATTATATTTATGTTATGTACTTATAATGCGTGGGGCCACAACAACTGTGGAGTACGTATTATATTTATGTTATTCTTATAATGCGTGGGGCCACAACAACTGTGGAGTACGTATTATATTTATGTTACTTATAATGCGTGGGGCCACAACAACTGTGGAGTACGTATTATATTTTATGTTACATGAAGTATGGGGCCACAACAACTGTGGAGCATACACTACATGAGACACAGCAATTGTGACATGTAGAATACGTGGGGCCACAACAACTGTGGAGTACGTATTATATTTTATGTTATGTGAATTCATGGGGCCACAACAACTGTGGAGCATGAAGTATGGGGCCACAACAACTGTGGAGCATACACTACATGAGACACAGCAATTGTGACATGTAGAATACGTGGGGCCACAACAACTGTGGAGTACGTATTATGTTTTATGTTACTTGAATACGTGGGGCCACAACAACTGTGGAGTACGTATTAATGCACGTTATTAATCAAGACAATTAAATAAGATTCCAAGTTTATGTTAAGTCAAGTTTCAGATCAAGTTCATGTTATGTTATGCTCACGTACATGTTATGTTCATGTTCATGTTATGTTCCAAGTTCATGTTCACATCATGTTATGTTCACGTTTATGATACGTTCAAGCTCACGTTCATGTTATGTTATTTCATGTCCATGTTATGTTTCACGTTCATGTTATGTTGATTGTTCATGTTATGTTTTAAGCTTAAGTTCATGCCATGTTAAGTCAAGTTCAGTTCACGCTTAAGTTCTGGTTAAGTCATGCTATATGTCAAGTTATACTATGTTTATGTATGACTATAATTATGCATTTATGCTTTTACTGCCATGCATGCATTTTTAACCTGTGTATAAGTTTTATGTTAACTTACTGAGATTTGTAATCAAATCTCACTGTGGTAGTCCCAACTACCATTCCCCCCGAATGGTAGATCTTGTTACAGGAC
>QGSO01001576.1:178575-219244 GCA_011037825.1 Carya cathayensis
CATATCTTGTGATGAACACGCTTAGGTCCATGTCATCCTTAACATAACTTGTGATGAACACGCTTAGGTCCGTGTCATCCTTAACATGTCTTATCTTTCTTAATGCATGAGATATTATTTAATATCATGAACTTTTCTAACATGGCGTATACTTGTAAATGGCACAATATGATTTAAACATAAACATTCCATGGCATACATGTAACATATGGCATACTTAACATGGCATACTTATAACATACAACATTGCATGACAGAAAAGATTGTGTAACAGATAAATATTCATGAAAGAATAAATCATGCGTAACAGATAAACATGTAATGACATGGCATGAATATATAGATAACATACATACATAAATTGTAGTTCCCTTACCCATCATACATACACAGTAAACTGATAGTAAGTTAGAAGCTAACTTACCTCGATCGTCGCGTTCTACGAGAATAAAGCGCGAAACACGAGGAACTGTAAGAAGGTATTCTAAAAGTTAGACATTTAATTACTAACAATTAGAAACATGAAAACAAGGTAACTTAGGGTAAAATTACCATTTTACCCTCTACATGTGGGAAAATG
This sequence comes from Carya cathayensis, assembly GCA_011037825.1. Classification (NCBI taxonomy): domain Eukaryota; kingdom Viridiplantae; phylum Streptophyta; class Magnoliopsida; order Fagales; family Juglandaceae; genus Carya; species Carya cathayensis. Next base: position 179,156 of record QGSO01001576.1, read on the forward strand.
ACCATTTTACCCCTAACTTAAGGATTTCACATCTTAACTCTAAAAATTTCCAAAATTTACATTCCTTATGTAAATTTTGTCCTAAACTCAAATATCAACTCAGAAAAATTTAAAACAAAACACAACTATGGAAAACACACTATGGCCGAAACATCCATAGGCCATTTTTCTTGATTTTTGTTGCAATTCCTTCCAATTTCAAAACTCATGCTTAAACCAAAATTTTGCAACAAACATCTTCCAATCCTAAGTTTAAAACCATACTTAAAACATCCATTTATAAAGAGCTAATAATCAACACCAAACTTTTTGTAAAAAGATCCAAACACTTAATCACAAGCTTTGACCCAAGATCAAAACATCTCCAAGAATTCCAAAAAAAAAAAATCTTACTTCTTACATATTCATAACATCATCCTAAGATCAACCATGATTTAAACCCCCGAATGGTAGATCTTGTTACAGGACCCAAAGGAGAATTGGAATCTGACCAACTGAATACGGTCGACTAGGCCACGGTGCGATGTTGATGATGGTATAGTATTTAACTTAGGTTAATACTTGTACTTTTGGAGTTGTATCTCAAGTATTCTTTTGATCACAACCATTTTAGACTAGTGTGGTGATCACGGCTTTTTAGTATGCCTTTATGTATGAATTATGTTTCAAGTATTTGGGATATATTTAGTTGGTGCATAGTATTGCTAAAGAAAAAGATTATCCGCTGCGAATATTGCATAATGTTAGATGCATGTTAGGAACATTGCATCTTATATGTCATGAACGGGGGCAGGTAACCTTGTGTTGCATGTCTCGACGCTTCAAATGTCCGTTCAATCCCAAGCGGAATTTGGGGGCGTCACACCTAGCCACATGTCAAACAACTTGAACACCACTCAAAGCCTAAGAACAAGCAATTGGGTAAGGAAAAACCAAAGATTTGAGTCAAGTTTGAAAGAAATTTTCTAAAGAGTCTCAATTCAAGTAAAGGCCTTCGAGAGAGGAGACAAACTTGCAAAAACAAAGCAAGGAAGGTGCTCGTAGGATTCAACCAATTAAGGAACTATTAGCCTAGCCCTAGGCGAATCTCATTAATGAGCTTTCTTCCAAATCTTTCACTATTTCGTCAACTCACTTTGTAGCCTTCAAGCAAAGATGAGATCTGAAAATCTTCATCTCCAAATGACACCTAATCTTGGTTTTAAACCATAGAAGAAGATGAAAGAATCAAAGAAGAGCAAAAGGATAGCCAAATGGAGTTAATCCGCTTCAACACCTCACCTCTCCATCTTCAAGCTCTTTCACCATGTAGACAAGTGTCCCATACCATCTTCTCCTCTCTATCTCGCACTTCATCCTAGGAAAGAAAGAAGATCAAACAAACTAGCAAGGAATCTACGAGAAACCACCATCGGCCATGAATTGAAGGAAACAAAACTGAGCATCACTTAAACCAAACCATGAACTATTCATGGATTTTTTCTTGCGTCCCACGTCCAATAGATCATGAAGCTAAGATCTCCCACATCATCCATGGAACTCTCTTGATGACGGTTCTTGCCAACCAAGTCATAGCACCTTGGTTTAGATTAATAGGCTAATCCATTATAAGCAGCCCTAGTCTTCAAGATAACTATAAATACCACTCTCAAACCTCACATTCTTTCCACTACATTCACAAGAATATTTAATCAATTGGGGAGTGAGAGTTTAAAGGTAAGAAGAAAAGAGCCTAGTTGTGCCATTATAGAGAAAACCATCGGTGAGAAATCATCACCTTGTTGTGAGTTTGGTTCCTACCATGCTCACACTGAAGTATAGGCTTTGTCCAAAAGAATCACACACACAAACAAACACACACACATGTTTCAGATATATGAAGGTTAACACAAGCTCGCACACTAGCATGGGTTGATTGTCATTCCCATCTTGAGGTCACCATGCTTCACAATTCAAGCACTTGCACCCGTGAAGTAGAACATCACCAACATGAATACCAATATGCATACCATGGTTTGTAAGGTTAAGGGATTTTATCAAAGTTCTAATACTTGAAAAAAATTTCTTAATTTCAGCCACTTCAAACACTCAAGAGCATTATAAGTTGGTCTCTAACCTACTCTTAGATAATATATCTATATGATGATGTATAAAAAAAGCATTCATATATAAATCTTCATTTTGTAACGTCCGTCCTTGTGGTGGGATCTTTAGAAGATGATTTTATGAAAAGAGACGGAATTACCATTCGTTTTGAAATTTCTTTTCCTTCCATGCCAGGATACAAAAGACTCAACGTTTATAAATAAAAAGTGTTTCTTAATTTAAAAGGTTATAGTGGAAAACATTAAAGTTTATAATTAAAGTCTCTCACACAAAATGTTATGCCTAGTCTTCCGCGCTCTTCCCCTTGGGCTATATCCATCCTGATGCGTCATGCTCATTTTGTCCCTGGGAGGGCACACATAAAACTAAAATGAGTCGATGACTCATAAGAATTAGTTCATACGGTTAAAATATAATAACATAGGTTTTCAGTCATGCATTCATCACTCCATACATATCATACATAGACATTCATTTCATTTTAAAATGTTGCGAGGTGGGGTTTTTCTTTAAAAAGGGTTTTCTTTTCGTAAAAAAATTCACCACGCCTCACTGCCTTCATTTCTCAAAGAGTCTTATCATGCATACGTCATTTCTTAACATGCATACATTCTTTCTTATCACTTTCATTAGCTGTTGCACACTATTATGTCCCGTGTGTGAGGGTTAGCGGTCTTTTGGACCTTGATTAAACCCGTGGCCATGGGTTAGAAATCCATTCTGCCAGGGTGCAGCACTGGGTGTACTACCAGCACTACTTACCCGGCATTGCAATCTACCCAGTCCAGTCCTTTGATACCTTTGTCCGTTCATTCATGTGGCCATTACGTATTTTCATACATTAAAATAATCAGTCATTTCATTCATTTCAGTCCTTTTAGTTCTTCTCAGTTCTTTCAGTCCTTCAGTCCATTCAATCGTAAAAGTCATTTAAAAGGCATGGGCTTAAACATCACCTTTCCATAGCATCCTTTAAAGCATCAGTTCATAGGGACATTTAAAACTCTTTCTTCGCATCATTTAAAGCATAAGGCCTAAGTGATCGGTGCAAAATTGCAAGTACACAGTATCATAGTTTTATAATAAAGTGATAAGAAGAGTATTATCCTCAGGGATTGGTATCTTACTTTTGCCAAATACCAAAATTATATTAATCTCGATTTTATCTAGAGGAATCACTAAGATTTTTGTAGTTGCAAATTAAACTAAAATCAACTCAAAGAGAAATACGCAATGGAAATAAAACTGACGTTCGAAGATCAAATTAATGGGAAAGAAAACTTCTAGGAAATCGATTTCACCTAATTCTTCACTATGCTTTTCTCATCCAACTAATTTAAGTTAATTCTTTTTGTCTATTTGCAAATCTCTAATTCATCCAAAAGCCTCTTTCGATAGTCAATTGGAAATTATTCTTGTTTATCAATTCACACAAGAATATGCAAATTAAATAATCAAGAAAGCAATAAGACCAATGATTTAATTACTACATAGGTTCATACAAGTCTTTCGATCTTTATACTTACCTATGCTGAAATATTCAACATCTACCCTATGATTCCCTCTTTCGATAGCAAATCACAAGATTAAATATCATCTAATCAATGGCCAGTTAATTAGAAACAATAAACTCAGAATAAATCAGATAAACAAAGAGAGAATTGCCTTAAATTAGCATAGACAATCAAGCATAGTTCGGAACTAGGTTACATCGTTTTCCTAGAATAAATAAAATTTAGCTCATACAAGAAATTGAATTCAACATAAACGAATTCACCATAATTGTTCTGAGAATATTGGAAGAAAATAAACGCTGAAAAATACTCCTCGCAGCCACAACTCGTCTTCAAAAACTCAAGGAAATGATTCAAGGCTTTTCTCCCGTCTCTGCTTGTGTATGATTCCAACGTATGTGCAATATGTGGAATTCCCTCTCCAAAACAGATGATTTCAATCATTCTAGCTGTTTTTTTCTGTCCCAAAAGGTGTTCTCCAGTCAAAAGGTACGGCCATAAAGTGAAAAATCACTTTTATATGGTGTGACGGCGGAAAACCCTAGATCTGTCAAAATACGATGTTCGCTCAAGCGGCGTGTCAAGCGAACATCGAGCGGTCGACTCTGCCTGACTTCGCTTGAGCGGCTTGTCAAGCGCACCTCGAGCATTCAACTCTGCCTGATTTTGCTCGAGCGGCCAAAAGCCTTTGCTCGAGCAAACTTGTTTTCCCGCATCCCGCTCGAGCTCACTATCGAGCGGCAGTTGAGCGTTTGAATCTGCCTGAGTTCGCTCAAGCGGCCAAAAGCCTCCGCTCGAGCGATTTTGTGAAATCTGCAAAACAAAATTTTGCAAGTCATCACTAAGCCTCGCATTTCATTTCCTGAAAATACATCCAGTATTTACTATGTATAACATCTATTCACATGCATACACTTACATACTTGGGGTGCGTAAAAAGGGACTGCCAAGGAGGGCCGTTACATACTTATACTTGAAATCTTATACTTAGCATTCTTTCATAAAGCATGTTTCAGGTCATTTCATAAAGCGTCGTACAGGAAAAGTATTTCATTTATTTAGAAAACTCTAGAAGAGTATGAACATAATACTTACCTGGACTCCATGCCATACTCATTTCATGCAGTCCATTCATGTGTGTGTCAAATGGCAACCTACATGCATACACATAACCTCAACGTCATTCTTTATCTCGTACATAAGCAACTATACTAGAAATAGAACTACACTTTACTTGGAACACTCTCCATCCATCCCTATGTTCTTACGTGCCATTTATGATGCTAAAACCTTCAGGGTCCATTTACCATCACTACCTCCATCTTCTATATCTTTCTCATCACGTTTCCTCTTTCGGAGATCCACTTGGGTCACCTTTTCCAATCCAACTTTCTACTTCTAGGTATTATCCTTTAAAGAGAACCTCCATGATTCACCTTAGGGTTAGGACACTAAGACCTTCATCTTACTCTCCTATTAACCCCATTTCGATGCATGACTCAAACCAACTAAATCACGCATTCGGATCCTAGACGACATACCCATTACTACCTTCATGCATCCTAGCCTATACTAATTCCTCATTTCCATCCATACATTACACATGACTTTAAACCAAATCTGAGGCTTAAACACCATGTAACCATACTTAGGACAGATTACCCATTATATATGACAAATTCGTCCAATACACATGTCTCACCAGATGCACATGTACCTTACCCTTTATCACCTAAGATCAACTTATAGTCCAATGAATGCCCACTTGTATAAACAAGCTCCATACTACGATACCAACTTCTACTCAAATCCGGTCAGCAGAACCTTCCTACTTCTCAGCTCTTTACAAGTTCATCCCAACACTTGACACAACAAGGCTCCATTCACAACATCTCTGTGGCGTCACGTACCTTAAGACTACTCGCAAGCTACATCGTGACACCCGTCACTATGATAGGGTCACATCACAACTACTTCAGGACACCGTTCCAGAGTTCTCGACACTACACCATATGCTCTACGCTCCTAAACTACGCCATCCAAACCTTCATGGCACTCTGTCCGGTGTATCACGACACTGCACTAAGTATACTTCATGTGAACACTCCTCCATCCACACTATGCCATACGTCATTACGCGCATGCCACACGGTGCATCGTCACACTACATGGAGTACACTCCATGTGTACTCCCTTCACACGTGCTAGACCGCATCACAACTATGGCACACGCTTCACACCCGTACTTCATAGCACATTTCACAACACTATGCAGAACACCCCATAATTACACCCAACATTGCACTACACAACTACACAGCGAACTCCACAATCCTAACAGCACAGTCCACAACCTATCATAAATAATTAGGGATAGAGGGTTATACCATCGATGGGATAACCCATGCATTGCTCGTAACCCGTCACGATCAAAGGCGTCGGAAGAGTCGTACGTGGCGGTTAAACAGCGTATGGTGGTTGTTTGGGCCATTGAAGGTAGCTACAAGTGTGGATCTAAGCGTATGAGGGTTTGGTCATAGTCTTAGAGTGGTGACCTCATGGTGGTGCAGAGGTGGCACACGATAGAGGCACGGTGGCTCGTGGAGGAGTTTAGACCGTGGGTCTCAACCAAGGGAAATGGAGAAGGAGAGCTAAGGAAGCTTGGTTGGGCGTGGAGGAGCTTGAGTGAGGTGGCGAGGTGGAGGTAGCACTGTGGTCCTATGGTGGATCTAGGCCGTGCAAGGCAATGAAACCCATGAGAGAGAGGGGACATGCATGAGGGAGGAAGAGGATGGCCAGGGGAAGCTACCAATGGTAGATGGACGTCGTGGCTGGCAGTGTACAATGGTGAATGGTGGAGAATCCATGCAAGCCTTGTGTGTATGCGTGAGGTGGTGCAACGGATAGGGAGAGAGTTGGGGGAAAGGGAAACCATGGAGGTGGAGCTCGTGAGGTTTTGGTGCTAGTGGAGGTGCTCAGAGGCCCAGTTGGTCGTGTACGATGGCGCAAGGGAGGAGAAATGGGTTTTGAAACCCATTTCGGAAAGAGGGAGAAGGGGAGAGAGAGAGAGAGAGGGGCTGCCGTGGAACTCAACCAGTGAGGTTGGACTTGCCGGCGTGAGGGGGAGCTACCGGTGGTGGAGGTGAGGCTAGGTAGTTGGCGGTGGCTGGGATGAAGAGGAGAAGCATGGTGGAGAGGATAGAAAGGCCTGTTGTCGGGCTGGGAGAGATGGAGAGGAGAGAGAAGGGAAAGGGAAAAGTGAAGGGAAAATGCTAAGGGCTTTGGTATTTAATCCAGTGCTTTCGTCTTGGGATCCTTAAAACGATCTAACAGTGAGCTTAAATACTGATTTGAAAATGCATAAGTATTTATTTAATTTAAAACACTGATGAAGTCTTGTTAATTACTAACACTAAAGTTCATAAAATAATATTCTTTCATCATTAATAAAATGATGAAGTCTTGTTAATTACTTGAAGTAAATAAAACCATTTAAATTAATTTAGAGTTTTCAACATAATTTAAATCTCGTAATATTTTTAAATAATTAAAATCATTTAATTTAAATAATTTTCCACAATTATAATAGTTTTGGAGCTCTTCAAAAATATTATAATTGTGTTATTTAAAACCAAGTTTAGTCCGATAACACTGGAAATATCACAAATAAATATTTTCAGGACATTTAAAATATTCATAAGCTTTTTACATATTGGGCTTGCTTAAAAATTTCGCTTGGTATATTTTAAAACATGCCATTGAGACTCGACACGTAAAACGAGGCTCAAAATTATAAAAGAAAAAAGGAGCGGGTTGTTATAGATTTTGAACATGAATTACCTTGCATTTATCTTATGAGTACTTGTACTCTATGAGGCATGTGATGTTTTTATAAACTTTTACATATTCAAGCATTCTTACCAATAGGCATGCTCAAATTTTTGTTATTTCATGTAAAGTTTGATTCTTGAGAAAAAGCACATGCCACTCAATATGTTTGTCATACACATAGCATGAAAGAAATAATTTTATCATAACCCCAAATGCTAGGATGGGGAAGTATCCTAATGAAACTTCTTTGTCCAATCTAGAGTGAATAATAATAGAGTGGTAACCCTTAGGTCGACGAAGAACAATCAATGGGCAATGGTTGGATCCTTTTTAAAGGATTCCAGGTTGATTGTCATATGTAAATGGTACCTAGGGTTGGTGGGTACACCTATGAACAAAAGTATGAAATTTTAACTGTGTAGATATGATAAAATAAATCCAGTAGGTACTCACATTGCAAAATGTGGAGCTGTGTTGTTAGCATATATAAAGCAAGATGTTTTGAAAAGAAAAGCTAAGAAAAGAAATGCAAAATTTATGTTTCTTTGAATAAGTGTTTTCTATAAGAAAACATGTTATAGCGATCTGAAAAGTCACTCAAAATATGTTTTTGCAAAAAACGTCTGAGTGAAAGAAAGAAAAGCACATTTTCTACATTCATGCATATTCAGTTTATTATTTATCATGTCTATATTATCTCATTGTATGTTGATTGCTAACTTACTGAGATTTCCATGAAATCTCACCCCTTTATTTTGTAAACTACCACGATAGAAGTTGTAGCAAGACCATAGAGAATGAACTAGACCTGGGTCAGTAGCTAGAGATGATGATCATGTTTATAGAGATGGTATTGTGTATTATTCAGAGCATCAGGTAGATGCTTTGAACAAGAGTTTTCTGAAACCCCCTTAACCAAGCAAGGAATAAGGAGATAAATGTAAATCTCCATTTGTTAATAGTTTGTAAACAGCCCTAAGAGGCTAAACTATGGTTTTTAATGATTAAGAAGTTTTGTTTTGATATTTTGGTGCAAAATTTTTAAGTCTTGACTTTCCGCTATGAATGATGCACATTACTAACTCATCAGCAAATTACATGGCATGTCATGAATAGGGATATGTGACCATGTGTTGCATATCCTGACGCTTCAAATCTCTGCCAAAGCACAAGTGAAGGTGGGGGGTGTCACAAGTATCTTTCCATTTCCATTCTAGGATTGGAAGTGGTTGTAACTCATCGGCGAGTCTCTAATGCTTTGCTTTGGCTACACTACAAACAGAACATCTATTGACATATTTGGCTACGTCCTTTTTCATGCCTTCTCACCGAAAGTGTTACTTCAAATCTTGATACATCCTTGTATTTCTCAGATGAGCCATGTATGGAGTCTGATGCGCTTCCCTCAATATCTTATCCTTGATCTTCATATCAGTTGGTGTGACACCTCTAGGTCACCGCTTGGGATGGAATGGAGACTTGGAGTGTCGAGACATGTAACACAAGGTTACATACTCCCGTTCATGACAGTTAATATCAGCGAAAATAAGGGTGATAAAAATAATTGATGCCAGAATAAACTAAACATCCCAATGATTTATAAATCATAAGTAGGTACTTCCTCACTTAAGATGTCCACTTGAGTTCAACATAATCTGGGAGATAGAATCTCCATAAATCATAATCAACATAATCAGACTAACTCTCGCATCCATTCTATGGTATATAGAGTCATTGCTACAAAAATTAAAATCAAAGGGTGAGATTTATTTGAAATCTCACTAAGTTAAACAATCAACTTGCACAAAGCTAAAAATATGAAATGTATGCATGCAGAAAGTTCAAAAAGGAAGAATATGCCTATTGGACCAGATAAGGGAGAAGGCATCCAGACTGGGAGCTCAATGTCGACCACATACCATGTGGGATGTGCAAAAAGGACCATGGAGGCAAGTAAAAACATACCTTAGGACTCTGTTTCGGATGTGGTCAACCTGACAACTTGATCCAAAATTGCCCAAAAGAGTGCAAAGAAATGGGACTGTTTCCAATGAAGATTCCAAATCAAAGCCATGGCCTCCACTACCAGCTCGAGTGTATGCTGTCACGTTAGGAAAGGTAGATGCTGACGCCCTAAGAACATATGGAGTAGGTGTCATTTTTTCTATTTTCTAAGACCTGTATATTGTTAAGCTTAGCTAAGATTGATTGGATTGCAATTAAAGGTATTATTTCATTATAGTTATTATCAGGTAATGTCAAGCCATTGAGGGTTGTAGCTTGTACTCTGTCTAATTCAAGTGTGTTACTATCTGAAAGTGATTGCAACATTGCATGAAAGTTCAGTTCACAAACCAAATTGTTATCAAAGAGGTAAGAGTAACAATTCTCATTATGAGTATCACTATTCATACCAGTGTAGACATAGAATACCCCTTAGTTGTGACGCCCCCAGATTCTACTTGGGATCGGACAGACATCTGAAGCGTTAGGACATGAACACAAGGTTACCTACCCCCGATCATGACATGCTGAAGCAACCCGCTTCTTCTTTCTTTTATAATTATGAGCCTCGTTCTACGTGTCAAGCCTCGATGACGCGTTTTAAAAGATACCAAGCGGATTTTTAAAGCAAACCCAGTATTTTAGAACTTATGAATATTTTAAATGTCCTGAAAATAATTATATGTAGTATTTCCAGTGTTATCGAACTAAGCTTTGTTTTTAAATAACACAATTATAGTATTTTTGAAGAGCTCCAACAATATTATAATTGTGAAAAATTATTTAATTAAAATGATTTCAATCATTTAAAAATATTATGAGATTTAAAATATGTTGAAAATTCTAAATTAATTTAAACGGTTTTATTTTCTTCTAATAATTAACAAGACTTCATCATTTTAATTAAAGATGAAAGAATATTATTTTATGAACTTTAGTTTATAAAATAATATTCTATCTTAATTCATCTCAGTATTTTAAATTAAATAAATGCTTACGCATTTTCAAATCAGAATTTAAACTCACCGTTAGATCGTTTTGAAGATCCTGAGCCAAATGGCCTAAATTAAATACCCAATCCCCTAACTTTTTCCCCTCACTTTTTCCTTCTCTCTCTCTCTCTCTCTCTCTCTCTCTCTCTCTCTCTCTAGCTCAAAATGCCCCTCTCCCTCACTCGATTCTCTCCTTCAGCTCACCTAAGCCACCGCTGACCACAACTTGCCGCCATCTCACTCCGGCGACTTCCCTTCACCCCGGTGACCACCTTCATGCTACTTTCCCTCCCCTGTAAGCCTCTCTCTTCACCACGGTAGCTCAACCCAAAAATGGGTATATCACACAGGTTCTTTCCCGTGCATTGCCGTACACCGCATTCCAAGCCACTAGACCCCACAAATGGCCTTCTTCCGTCACCAGTGACTAACCCCTACTAAACCCACCTCCTCTCTCCCTCCTCGTCGCACATACGCACACAACCCATACATGGGTTTCATGCACAGGTTCTCACCACAGATGGCCTTAGCGCTGCTGTATGCCAATTCTAGCCCCACTAAGCACCACCACCAGCCTCCCTCTTCCTCTCCCTAGCTCCCCAGAAAATCCCATAGCTTCCCTTAACCTCACACATCCTCACTCTCCAACACACTGCTTGCACCACTCATGGCTAGATCTGCCGTCGTGGGCCACCATGCTGCCACCACCTTGCAACCATAGCCCCACCACACCTTCCTCAAGCCCTCCACGACCAGTCTTGGTCCTCAGCCTTAAAACCCACTAATTTCCATGCTTTGAGACCCATGGCCCAAACTCCTCCACGAACCACCGTGCCTCCTCCGGGTGCCACCTCGGCACCACCATAAGGCCACCACTCTAGGACAATGAAAAAACCTTTCCCCACTCAGATCCACATCCGTAGCCATCTCTAGCAGCCAAACTGCCATTGTATGCTATTTAACCGCCACGTAGGACTCTTTCGATACCTTTGACCATGACAGGCAATGGGCGACGCACAGGTTATCTCATCGATGGTATAACCCTTTATCTCTCATTATTTATGATAAATATTAGTTGATAGGTTGTGAACTGTGCTATTAGTATTGTGGAGTTCGCTGCATAGTTCTGAAGTGAAGTGTGGTTGTGTAGTGAAGTGTTGGGTGTAATTGTGTAGTATGTTGCGTAGTGTTATGGACTGTGCTGTGAAGTATGGGTGTGAGGCATGTGCCGTAGTTGTGGTGTCGCATAGTGTGAAGAGAGTACATGTGGAGTGTGCTCTATGTCGTGTAGCGATGCACCGTGTGGTGTGCATCGCAATAATAAGTGAAGTAGCAAAGGGAGTACACATGATGCATTCTCCATGTGGTGTAGCGATGCACTGTATGGCGTGTCACAAAGAAAATGATGCTTGCTTAGTAGAGGAGCATAGAGAATGTTGTGTAGCATCGGGAATTGTGTAACGGTGTCCCAAAATAGAGGTGATGTGGCCTGTAGTTCGAGGTGACAGGTGTCACCTTGTAGTTGAATTATGGCTTAGAGTATGTGTGAAGTGATGGGATACTGTAAGAGTAGCGTAGCGGAAGCATGACGGGTGTCATGACGTAACTAGGGATTTGTCTCTAGCTACGTGATGTGACGGAGATGTAGTGGTGAATGGAGCCCTGTCGTGTCAAGTGTTGGGATGAACTTGTAAAGGGGCAGGGAAGTAGGAAGCTCCTACTGACCAGATTTGAGTAGAAGTTGGTATCGGAGTATGGAGCTTATTTATACAAGCGGGCGTTCATTCGACTATAAGTTGATTTTATGTGATAAAAGGTAAGGAACATGTGCATCTAGTGAGACACGTGTACCAGACAGATTTACCATATATAATGGGTAATCTATCCTAAGCATGGTTGCACGATGTTTAAGCCTCAAAGTTGGCTTAAAGTCATGTGGCATGTAGTATTGGGTATGTTGTCTAGGATCGGAATGCGTGACTTAGTTAGTTTGAGTTATGCATCGGAATGTGGTTAATAGGAGAGAGTAAGGCAGAGGTTTTAATGTCTTAACCCTAAGGTGAAACATGGAGGTAGTGACGATAAATGGACCCCAAAGGTTTTAGCATAGTAAATAACACATAAGAACCCAGGGGTGGACAGAGAGTGTTCCAAGTGAAGCGTAGTTCTATTTCTATTATAGTTACTTATGCATTAGATAGAGAATGACATTAAAGTTATGTGTATGCATGTAGGTTGCCATTTGACACCCACACGAATGGACTACATGAAATACTTTTCCTATACGAAATGACACAAAACATGTTTTATGCAAGAACGCTAAGTAAAAGTTTTCAAGTATAAGTATGTAACAGCCCTCCTTGGCAGCCCCTTTTTATGTACCCAAAGTATGTAAGTGTATGCATGTGAATGGATGTTATATGTGGTAAGTACTAGATATATTTTCATGAAAAGAAATGTGAGGCTTAGGCTTCATGCTTTAAATGACACGAAGAAAGTGTTTTAAATGCCCCTATGAAAGATGATGTTTTAAATGATGCCATGAACTAATGTTTTAAATGATGCCATGAAATATAATGTTTAAGCTCATGCTTTTATATGACTTTTATACATGAAAGGACAGTAAAGAACTGAAAGGACTGAATGTTTAATGTATGAAAACACGTAACGGCCATGACTGAATGAACTGATAAGGGTACTGAAGGACTAGACTAGGTAGATTGCAATGCCGAGTAAGTAGTACTGGTAGTACACCCAGTGCTACACCCTAACGGAATGGATTCCTAACCCATGACCACGGGCAGAATCAGGTTCAAAAGACTGCTAACCCTCACACACGAGGTGTAACAGTGTGCAACGGCCAATGAAAGCGATAAGAAAGAATGTATGCATGTTAAGAAAAGATGTATGCATGATAAAACTCTTTAAGAAATGAAGGCAACGAAGCATGGGGAACTGTTTATGAGAAGAAAACTCCTTTCAAAGAAAAACCCCACCTCGCAACGATTTAAAATGAAATGAATGTCTATGTATGATATGTATGGAATGATGAATGCATGACTGAAAATCTATGTTATTATATTCTAACTATATGAAGTAATGTTTTAACTGTATGAAGTAATGCTTACGAGTCATCGACTCATTTTAGTTTTTATGTGTGCACTCTCAAGGACAAGATGAGCATGATGCGTCAGGACGAATATGACTCAAGGGGAAGAGCACAAAAGCCTAGGCACAACGTTTTGTACAAGAGACTTTCGCCATAAAATTTAATGTGTTCCTCTATAACCCTTTAAATTAATAAACATGTTTTATTTATAAATATGGAGCCTTTTGTATCCTAGCATGGAAGGAAAATAAATTTCAAAACGAACGGTAATTCTCGTCTAGGAGCAACCTCATTACCAAGCAGTACAATTCTAAAACATTTGCATTAATCTTCTAGTCTCCTGCACCAGCACACATTGAGCCATAAAAGAATCACTACTTTGTTTGATCTCATATATCATCACTAGACAATTATTTTCAAGGATAAGATTGTTTATTCCCATATTTGCACACATATGTAAACCTCTAAACATGGCTACGATTTGTTCAAGACAGCTGATTATAGAGGCAGTATGGATTTTCTTGAGGGAGTTGCAGGGAGATCACACTTGAAATGAATGATCAACTAGGCAAGGACATTAATACAAATGAGGTCATTGAGGCATTGCAGCAGATGAATCCTAACAAGGCACCAGGTCCTGATAGATGTTATTAGGATTGGCCGATAATCTCTTGATCTCCCCTAGGCGATCCTTTACCTACTCAAGGCAATATCCTTGACTTTCTCTATGCCAAACCGTCAGCCTCTCTCTCCCTTCCTCTTTCCTTTTGCTTCTCCAACTCCTTCTAGAACAAACCTCTTCCTATTTCGAACAAGATCCCTTTAAACCCCAAAAGTTCCCTTCCTACTCCACACGTGTGACAAGTGGCACAACTTGACCTATCTTACCAAAGGGGCATGTAAGCCCTAGTTTTAGGTGACATCACTCTCCATTCATCATTCTAGAAGCTCATGCATGCAAGACAAGTCTCAGCATGCCCTTTTCCCTAGGTTCCTTACTTAAAAAGACTAAATAGTCCCTCAAATGCCATGTGGCACCTACCACAAGCCTTGGAAAATATTTTGGGCCTTCCAACCCTAGTTCTCCCCTTGTTGGCCGAATTCCATGTGGGCCTTATTGGACTTCTCTTCATCTCTTCTGAAAGCCTTCTAATCTAAGATTCCTTGAGATCCAAAAATTAAAACCTACTAAGGGCTTTTCTTCCAGCAATTAATCTATTCATCTTTTAGTCTAAAAAGTTTAAGAAACATTTTCTAAAATAAAGTAAAATAAAATGATAAGAAGAAATGGGGACTTGGCAAAGTCAGGGTTCTTACATAACCATTCCAACGTCTATTTCATGTTTGAATGGAAAAACATCTTGTTCGATGCCTTATTCATAAGCTGCTTAACATCATAGACCAAGTTCTCTAGTAAAGACTAGTTTTGTCCAGTAGCAAGTAAATCATTTACTACAAGAAGAGAATCAATTTTCGTTACTAGATTATGCAAACCAAAAGGAACATATAATTGTAAGCCCCTTAAAATAGCTAGTAGCTCAATTTCTATTGGCTCATTTACTTATGGTTCCTTTCTGCTTGCTACCATGAGAACCTTACCTTTGTCATCTCTCAAAATTACACCAACTCCTGCCTTATATTGATCATTGAAAATAGCTCCATCGACATTCAACTTTACAAATCTTGCAGTAGGTGATATCCAACCAAAGATGGAACCTTTGGCTTGATTTGATCCCTTCTTAACCTCATTATGTTCCTTATATAAAGCTAATACCTCATTTACCCCTTGATCTAGATGAAGAGTCTTTCCTTTAAAAAATTTCTGTGACACCCCGTTTTTACGTGTATTTTCACTGAAGGAATATTTTAATTTAATTAAAATAATAGTTCTTTTATTTTAAATTATCGGATTTTATTGCTGTTGAGTTTAAATTGCTGTTTATTTTATTTTAGCGTGTTTTTTGATTTAAAATTAAATAGTTAGTTTTTACTAGTTATTTATTATATATTAGCTTTACGTTGTGTTTAATATATTTAATTGGTTTTTAATTTATTTGATGTTGTGTTTAATTTATTTTAATCGTTTTACGGTTTTTAATATCGTTTTCGGCGGATCTATTTTGGATTCCGGAGTGAGGATTGGACCTCATTTCTTTTCTTTTCTCTTTTTCTTTTTCCCTTTTCCTTTTTCTTTTTCTCCTTTTCTTTCCTTTCTTTCTTTTCTTCTTCTTCTTCCCCGTTTTTCTTCTCTCCCGCGTGCTCTCCCTTCCATTTTCTCCTTACCGTCGCCGCCCCTTTGACCGGCCGTTTCTCCGCCGTCCGGTGGAGGTGTCGTACACCACCCCCACCATTCTCTTCCCCTCCCACCAGAGTTCATCCCCACCAATTTTCAGAGCTATCGGACCAGCCGTTGGCCGCCACGAGCCCCCGGAAGTTGCTGCCCCTGCTCTGTTTTTCACCCCTATTGTCGGATTCTTTCTCCGCCCAGAACCACCGCTCGCCGGAGACGTGGCCTACACCACCCACCTAGTTTTCTTCCCCTCTCACCGGTGAACATCCCCACCAAGTTTCACCTCCATCCGAGCCACCGTTAGCCACCACGAGCTCCTCCAAGCCGCACGGTTTTTCACCGTTTCTGGCGCCGTCGCACCACCTCCGGCCACCATCTCTTCACAGCTTCTTCCCCTACCTCTTGCCGTCCTAACCCACCTATTTTCGGCCCCGATCCGTTGCCGGAGCAGCTCGCACGAGCTCAACTCCGATCAACCCCTTTTTGCACTTCCACCGCCGTTTTCACCGCCACCCATGGCCAAATCTCACTTCCTTTAGCTTCATAAATATCTCAAGACCATTTCCTATCAATTTCGTGTCTTGGTTTGTCCCCGTTCGAAAATGGGTAATTTATTACCCACGGCCACGGTGTAAAATACACTGTTACGTTGCTTTTCCTCCGCCATTTGCAACGCCGTGAGCTTTCGAAAAATACCATATAGCGCTGTAAGTATTTTCCAAACTCTACTTTTAGATTTAAATATATATTGCTCTTACAATAAGATATCTGGTTGGTTTGTTGATTCCGGACTGAGTCCGAGGAGTTCGGGGGTCGGATGGATGGAGGACGGAGTTGCTTGATTTGTTGATTTATGGTTGGTTGGTTGTGTCGTGCATTGAGATTGCATTTACACGGTGCATGCATGTGCATTTTATTTAATTGGAGAAAATCATGTTTATTGGCATAAATGGATTTCCGGGTGCGTGTGTACCACGACCCCAAGCCATGATGGGATATTATCTCGGTGGAGCTCATCTGGTCACTCGGGAGCGTAATGTACTGAGTGACGTCCCCTGAGTCGAGGCTTGGCTACGAACACTCCGGGTGTGGAACTGGACATCGCTCGTCTAGAGGATGCTTGGCTACGAACGAGCAGGGCGCGGAACTGGGCATCGCTCGTTTACGTGTAATACGCGTGGTGGATTCCCGCGGTGTGGCACAGGAGCCAGGGTGTGCGGATGACCCCTAGGGGAGGTCATGGTGCATACGGTTTATTTGGAAAGGTTATGTTATGGGCCAAATGGACTTTTGGCGGGGTATTTGGAAAGAATATGTTTTTGGGCCAAATGGGATTTTTGGCGTGCGTGGAAAAAAATACGGTTTTATGGGTTTGGTGCATTGGCAATTATTCATGCATATTGTTTGAGTTCTATATATTTTTATCTAGTGGTTTTTGGATTTTACTTACCTGCGGCACCATTTTTGGTGCAGGGATCGACGAGGAGGAGGAGGCTAAGCCCGAGGATGCAGCTCTGTCGGACTTTTGAGTTGGAGTTTATGCTTTGGAGTTGGCTTTAAAACAATATTTGTATTTGTAATATTTTATTATGTATGTTTTGAACCGCTTTGTATTTTAATTAAGAAAATTCTGGTACTTAGTATATGTCTTCGCTATCCGCTGCGTATTTCTTCGTGCACATTTGTCGCTTGCACACACTTGGCACTCGTCGATAGGGTGGTGACCCGGGTTGTCACCATCCGGACGTCTCGATTTCCCCGTGTCTATACGTGGGGATTTGGGGGCGTCACAATTTCTGTTTTCTTCTGTACCAAAAGCCCCAAGCAATTAGAAAAAATCTTTCCAGGTCACCTTTAATGCCTTTGCTGTGAACTTTAAGAGCTAGACTCATCATATCAATCCCCTCCTTTGATTGTATCAAATAATGGAACCGTTTATTCTAGCTTTGTCTAATCAAAGGGCAATAGCATAAAGCATGAGAAACATCTTCAGAGCCCTCATTGCAAAAAGAGCATTGATCTCCCATTAGCACCTTTCTGTTAATTAAATTCTTCTTAGTAGGAATCCCATTTTTTGCAAGTTCTCAATGCAAACACCTTTACTCGATTGGGAACCTTTTTTTTTATTATTATTAAGAAGAGCTGGTAGCCACCCACATAGCACCCCCGTCCCAAGTTACTCGATTGGGAACCTACATTTTCCATTGCTGCTTCCATATGACTTTGTTCCCCTCAGCATCTGAGCATTCCTGACCATTATTCCTTCTTTGTGCTTGAAGAAAGAATCTGTAGGCAATCTTGACACTAAACATTCCACTCTTTTCATGTTCCCATATTAACCTATCTTCCCTATTTGCTTGCCCAAGTTGGATCTTAAGTACCTCGGCTGCCTCCCTTGGTGGTAAAACTCTCCTTACTTATTCAACATTCCACCAACCAGTGTTTGTATCAACGAGGCTCTCAATTTTTGCATTTTCATGATAGTTTGCTTGATTCTGAAATCTTAGGATAATTTTGTGATCAGGCAGCTAGAAATTAGTCCAAATATTAATTGATTTGCCATTACCAACCCTCCATCGACAACTTTTGAGCAAGTATTTCTTTGCCTCCCTACGCCCCTCCAAGTATATGATGGGGCTGAGCCCAGTTTGGATTCCCAGAAATTTGAATGGGGGAAATACTTTGCTTTGTAGATCTTATGCACCAAAGAATCTTCCTCCTGATATACTTTCCATCCTTGCTTAGCCAAAAGAGCCAAATTGAAGGTCTTTAAATCCTTAAATCCCTTTCCACCCTTTGATTTTGCTTCACACATATGCTCCCAACTGACCCATCTGATTCTGTTCTCCTATTTCATCTGACCCCACCAAAAGTTTGCCATCATACTTTCTAATTCTGAACATAAACACCAAGGAAGTTTAAGACAACTCATAGTATATGTTGGGACTGATGTGGCAACAACTTTATGCAACACCTCTTTCACTCCTTGAGACAACAGCTTTTCTTTCCAACTCTGAAGTTTCCCCCAAACCTTGTGCTTTAAATCAGAAAAAGCATTGTGCTTTAAATCAGAAAAAGCATTGTGCTTTGCCCTACCAATCACAAGAGGAAGGCCCAGGTATTTGTCATATTGTTGAATAGATTAAACCCCCTAGAAGACCATGATTTCTTCTTTTTGTCTACTGCATACATTCTCTCTAAAAACCATACATGTCTTTTCTCTATTCACTTTCTAACCTGAGGCTTTTTCATAACACTCCAAAAGGTGTTGAATATTCATATTTGTCTACATATTAGCCCTACAAGACAACACACTATCATCTGCAAGTAAAAGATGATTTATTTGTAGGGCATCTTTGCAACTTTTTACACCTTCCACCCTCTTTGTAAGCTCAGGCTGTTTTAATAAAGTGGTCAATCCTTCAGTGCATAATAGGAATAAATAAGGGGATAGGGGATCCTCTTGTCTGAGTCCTCGAGATAGATAAATGGGCCCCTTGGGAACACCATTGATTAAAACAGAAAATGAGATTGTTTTCATACACACAACATTGTCCATTGCACCCATTTGTCATTCAAGCCCATCCTTCTCATCACCTTCTCCAAAATACTCCACTCCACTCTATCATAAGCCTTGCTCATGTCAAGTTTTAAAAACATATAAACTGTTTTTCCTTTCCTCCTCTGCCTTAGAAAATGAATCAACTCATAGGCCATGAGTACATTGTCTGTTATAAGCCTATTAGGAACAAATGCACAATGTGAAGGGAAAATCAACTCTGACAAAATAGCTTTCAGTCTATTAGCTAGGCATTTAGACATCAATTTATACACTACATTGCAGAGACTAATGGGTCTATAGTCAGCAACCCTTTCAATCATACAATAATTTAATATCTTTTCTATGTTTGAATGGCTTAGATAATATGAGTGATGTTAAAGACAATTATCGGTTGTGTAAGTACCACGCAATTTTTTTTTTAAAGAGTGTGGTCTACTATTAAAAAAAATATTTCATGTGGGTCTCATATTTATTCAATTTTTTTAAAAGAAGTGTGCAGCATTTGCACACCCTATGATTACTACAAATATTATTTCTCAAATAATATATTGCACACTACTAAAAAACAACCACAATGAGCAATAAAAAGTTTATTAAATTTTCACATTCCAAGAGATGAAAATTCATAACACTTGACCATTTAATTATGTGAATGTAAAGGAGGATTATGTTGGAAAAGCATGTATTTAATTATTTGAAAAGTGAATAGTTCTGAACTAAATGTGAACTTTACTTGAAACTGAATTTGAGATGAACATAAAACTGGACATGAACTGAATGTGAAATTGGACGTGAATTGAACTTGAAACTAAACATGGAACTGAACATGAACTAATGTGAAACTAAACATAAACTCTGACAATCATAATTATTTCACCAGCTGTTTCGTCAGGAATAGGTGAACAATCAGAATGATTTCACCATACATATTCTATTAGAGATACTCAGATAATGAAAATAATTATGCCATGAGTAATTTAAATGAGATACCCTAACAATCAAAATGATTACGCCAGGAGTACCTAGTAATAGTTTTAATGAAAATACTCTAACAATTAAAATGATTACGTTATGAGCATCTTAGTAGAAGTATTCTAACAACTAGAATGATTACGTCAGGAGTACCTTGCATGAATTATCAATGGAGATACTCGAAAAGGCGTTGATTATTTAGGATTTTATGGTGTAATAGTTCCATTTTCAATTTTTGGACGATTCGCTTGTTCGAAAAGACGTTATGCTTTTTTTGAGGCATTTCAGGGTTGAATTTTGATAAATGAATTGCACAATTAGGTTTGTATGAATATTTAGGATTTTACAGTGTAATGTTTATTTTTCACTTTCCCGGAGTGAATAGTAACCTCAATAGTAGTACCTAGCTCAGGGTTTTTAAAATCACAGTGTGGAATGTCTAAATTAGGTTAGGCAAGTTTTATTTGGATAGTTGAAAATATCTTATCCACACTTGGTGAATAGTTTTGGATACTTGATGTAACAACCCGCTAGAAATTCAATGGTAGAATTTCTATAGACTTCAGGAACCTCGTGAAAACTCCATAAGTTTTCACGAATTGACTGATCGCAAAGGTTTTAGCCTATCAACATAGTTAGTGTTATCACTCGCTATGGTGCCAGAAATGCGATTTTATTTGTTTGAGGTAGTTAGAAGTGTCTGAATATATTATAGTCTATGCCACTAGACTCAGTTGAATATTTAGGATTTTATGACACAATAACTCATTTTCATAATTTCGAACGAAATAACTGTTCGAAACTGTGAATTTCCTTTTAAGGGCACTTTAGGGTTGAGTTTTGGTAAACGATTTTCACTGTAGGTTACTAGGAATATTTAGGATTTTTTAGTCCTAAGTTTATTACGCTTTTTTTCGGAATGAATAGTAACCTCGATAAGCATACTAGTGCAGTGTTTTCAAAATCACAGTGTGGAATGTCCAAATTAGGTTAGGAAAGTTTTATTTGGACACTTGGCAAGATCTTAGCCATACATAGTGAATAGTATTAGACACATGGCACAAAGAGGAACCATTAGATGGATTTGTGAAGGAAGTCAAGGTGTGAGATCATGCCACCTAAGCAAAATTTTTTTTCATCTGATCAACCAAATTGAGCTAAATCAAAGAGAGTTTCAACCCTAGTGAAACCCTAAATGCTTAGAATCCAATTGAAACCCCAAAATATTGGTTGAAACCGAAACACTAAACGGTTTCCCCAAACCCTAAATTGGCCTTCAAACCATTTTTGATCCAATTTCTAGCAATGTATTTCATCACTTGATTAAATCACTTCCACATGCTATTAATTTCTCAAATTATTGTTATGCCATCATTATCCAACCTTTTAAACCTTGGAAATTTGATTGGGCCAAAAAAAATTGGATTTGGGCTTGATAGCATCTCAAACCCTAACCAAACCCCATTTAAACCCCAAATTGAAACTCACTTGGTTGAGGCCCGTAAATTTGGCCACCATGGCAACGCTTCTTGGAGAATTTCCCCCCCCCCCCGCATGGCAGACCATCCACTGCCCTTGGCTGCACCCAATAGTGCCTTGATGAGATAGATAAACCCACCTTATCAACCTTCATACCTCACAGCTTTTGCACCCAGTCCTTTCCCCTCACTATTCTCCACTTTATGTCACATAGCTACGTCCAATCAATACTCATTCAAGCCCATATATTCCCCCTCTAGAAGTCTTGAGTCGTTCAAGACACACTTCCTTCCCTTTCATCACTTCTTCACCCTGTTCTTAGAGAGAAACCCAAAAGAGCTCCTTTGGGCAGATTTCTAGGTCTTTTTACGTGGAGCTTTTCGACCCTTTGTCAGTATTTTTACTTGATGACTCCTTTAGAAAAAGTTATTCGTCTTTGAGTATAGTTTCCGTAGATATATTATTCGTATCATTACATGGTCATTTGATTGGTCAAAATTATTTTTAACCATGGAAAGGTCATTCTGGCCGTGAAACTGAAGAATATGTTATGTTTTGGAGTTTTTGACAAAGCTAATAGACATATCTTGATCTGAAAATTTTATGGAGTTTTTTTAGCATATCTTTATGAGTTTCCATTGAGGTTTTTGTTGCATGAAAAAGTCTTAGATCTAGAGACTTGAAAACTGGAAGTGGAAAAACAGTTTTTGTTCGGAGAAAGTTTGAATATTTCGAGATTTGATCTTATTCTAAAGGCTTTGATATTTTTATATGATGATACCAAATATCTTATTTTCATGTTAGGATATTATATTTTGAAGATATTTAGAATTATTTTCAAAGATATAATTTTTTTTATACAAGAGGATTTCGGTTAGGCCTAAGATTTTATGTTTTTGGGTTAGATCCATGTTTTATTGAGTTTTAGCCATGTGATTTTAATTTTGATGGTTGCATATTCTTTAGGACACATTTTAAAACCATGTGATGTTTTATTTCGAAGATCTCACCTTCTTAAATCATTGATCAAAAGATTTATCAAAGGTAGTTGAGGAAAACGTTTATGTTATTTTGGGACTAAGTGTAAAACCAAAAACTTCAAGTGTTATTTTGTGACTTTGGTGAATTTATTTTGATGATTTAAAGTATGGTTGATCTTAGGATGATGTTATGAATATGTTAGAAGTAAGATTTGATTTATGGAATTCTTGGAGATGTTTTGATTTAGGGCCAAAGCTTGTGATTCAAGTGTTTGGATCCTTTTACAAAAAGTTTGGAGTTGATTATTAGCTTTTCTAAATAGATGTTTTAAGTGTGGTTTTAAACTTAGGATAGGAAGATCCTTGTTGCAAAATTTTGGATTAAGTATGAGTTTTGAAGTTGGAAGGAATTGCAACAAAAATCAATGCTCGGCCACAGTGTATATTCCATAGTTTTGATTTGTTTTAAATTTTTCCAAGTTGATATTTGAGTTTAGGACAAAATTTATATGAGAAATGTAACTTTTGGAAATTTTTGGAGTAAGGATGTGAAATCCTTAAGTTAGGGGTAAAATAGTCATTTTCTAACTTGTAGAGGGTAAAATGATAATTTTACTCTAAGTAGTCTCTTTTACACATTTCTAATTGTTAGTAATTAAATTTCTAACTTTTAGAATACCTTCTTACAGTTCCTCGTGTTTCAAGCTTTGTTCTCGTAGAACGCGACGATTGAGGTAAGTTAGCTTCTAACTTACTATCAGTTTACTGTGTATGTATGATGGGTAAGGAAACTATAATTTATGTATGTATTTTATCATATATGCCATGTCATGCCACGTCATTACATGTTTATCTGTTATGCATGATTTATTCTATCACAAATATTTATCTGTTACACAATCCATTATGTCACGTATTACTATATGTTATAAGTACGCCACATGTTACGTGTATGTTATATCATGTAATATTTACAATTTGCAAGTATGTCGTGTTAAGTAAAGAAGTCAGATCAAGTTTATGTTCGGTCAAGTTTTAGATCACGTTCATGCTAAGTTATTTATGTCAATCATGACCCTAAGTGTTAGGATGGGGTAATATCCTAGTGGAACTCCTTTGTTTACACTGCAGTGTTTAAATAGGTGTGAAATTCCATTAATTGAAGAAGTACAGTTAGCAGGTTGGGAATGGAGCCTAGCTAGCTGGTCACCGGAGCGCGCCGAGCACTAACGCCAATGGAGCCATATTTTATTTTACGTGTGTTTACAGCAAGTGTGGCACAAATAATTCATGGTGCCACAACAACTATGGAGCATGAAGTATGGGGCCACAACTACTGTGGAGCATACACTACATGAAACACAGTAATTGTGACACGTAGAATACGTGGGGCCACAACAACTATGGAGTACGTATTAACGCACTCATAGCTGGTGTAGATACATGTGTTGTGATGTGGTAATCGGCAGGGACACACGACTCAAGGGCACCTGTGTAGCACCCATACGGTCACGTTATTAATTAAGTCTATTGAACAAGATTCCAAGTTTATGTCAAGAAGTTAAGAATAAGCAATATGTTACAGTCAATGATAATACGCACTGCCTGGTACTGTGGTCATGGCTATGCGCTACCAAGTACTATAGTGAATGAGTATAATCTGCCATACTATAGAAGGATGATACGCGTTGCCTGGTACTACAGTCAAGGCTATGTGGTGCCAAGTACTACGATGAAGGAGTATAATCTGATGTCATGTTATGTTTAAGTTCACGTTCATGTTATATTATGTCCATGTTCACGTTAAGTTTCAAGTTCATGTTCATATCATGTTATGTTCATGTTTATGTTAGGTTCAAGCTCGCGTTCATATTATGTTATGTTCATGTTCACGTTAAGTTTCAAGTTCATGTTCATATCATGTTTAGGTTATGTTCAAGCTTAGGCTCATGTTATGTTATGTTCATATTCACATTAAGTTTCAAGTTCATGTTTATATCACATTATGTTCACATTTATGTTATATTCAAGCTCATGTCTATGTTATGTTATGTTCATGTCCACATTATATCTCAAGTTCATGTTTATGTCATGTTATACTCAGTTTTATGTTAAATTCAAGTTCATGTTTATGTTATGTATGTTCACGTTCATGCTATGCTTCAAGTCCATCTTATGTTTCAAGTTTACGTTCTTGTTTTGTTACTAGTCCATGATATGCTTTAAGTTCGAGTTCATGTCATGTCAAGTCAAGTTTGGTTCACGTTTCAGTTCAGGTTATGTCAGGCTATATATCAAGTTATGTTATGCTTACTTACAACTTTAATTATGCATTCATGCTTTTACTGCCATGCATGCATCATTAATCTATGTGGGAGTTTCTTGTTAACTTACTGAGATTTGTAATCAAATCTCATTGTGATAGTTCCAACTACCATTCCCCCCGAATGTTAGGCGATGTGTCAGGATCAGAGCAGAGAGCAGACACTGGTAGACTGGAGGAGGTTGACTAGACGCCGCAGACACGACGCGGAGCTTACAGCTTCCATAGGTAGTTTTTAGATAGTATTCTAGCCTCGTTAGTTGAGTTACACAAGTTACTCGACGAACTTCCTCAATAGTGTATTTTGGTTATGTGAATATGGAGTCTGGTCTCCCATGTTTTTGAGATTACAGTCTTCTGAGACTCGTACTGAAATCGTGGATGTTTATTTTGTTAAGTATGCTTGGATTACGATTTAACTATTTGGGATATTATAAGTTTGGTGCATAATATTGCTTAAAAAAAAATTATCCGCTGCGAATATTGCATAATGCTAGATGCATGTTAGGAACATTGCATCTCATATGTCATGAACGGGGGCAGGTAACCTTGTGTTGCATGTCCCAATGTTTCAAATGTCCATCCAATCCCAAACGGAAATATGGGGGAGTCACACTTGGCACAAAGAGAAACCATGAGATGGATTGTGAAGGAATCAATGTGTGAGAGACCATGCCACCTAAGCAAAATCCTATTCTTTCATCTGATCAACCAAATTGAGCCAGCTAAAAGATGGTTTCAACCCCAATGAACCCCTAAATGGTTATAATTCAATTGAAACCCCAAAAACTTGGTTGGAACCAAAACCCTAAACGGTTTTCCCAAACCCTAAAGTTGGCCTCCTAACCATTCTTGATCCGATTTCTAGCATTGTGTTTAATCACTTGATTAAATCACTCCCACATACTATTAATTCAGAAAATTCTTGTTATGACATCATTATCCAACTTTTTAAACCTTGGAGATTTGATTGGGCCAAGAAAAATTAGATTTGGGCTTGATAGCATCTCAAATCCTAACCAAACCCCCTTTAAACCCCAATTTGAAGCCCACTTGGTTGAGGCCCACGAATTTGGCCAACTTGGCAAAGTTTTTTGTAGAAGTTTAATCCCCCACATGGCAGGCCAACCACTGCTCTTGGTTGCACCCAATAGTCCATTAATGTAAAGGAGAAATCTATCTCATCACCCGCCATACCTCACAGCTATAGGGGCAGTCATTGCCCGTCACTATTCTCCACTTTATGTAATGTTTTGGAGTTTTTGACCAAGCTAATGGATATATATCTTGGTCCAAAAATTTTATGGAATATTCTTGACATGTGTTTATGGGTGTTCATTGAGGTTTTGTTGTATGAATAAAGTTTTGCGTGATGGATTTACTGACATCTAAAAACTTGAAAACTTTGTTTTGAGAAAGGCTTTGATATTTTTATGTGATGATCCTAAGTTCCTATTTGCATATTAGGATGTTAGTTTGAAGATATTTAGTATTAGTTTTAAAGAAATCATTTTTCTATGCAAGAGAATTTCGGTTAGGCCTAAGATTTTATGTTTTTGGGTTAGATCCATGACATGCAACACATGGTTACCTGCCCCCGTTCATGACATATAAGATGCAATGTTCCTAACATGCATCTAGCATTATGCAATATTCGCCGCGGATAATTTTTTTTTCTTTTCTTGAGCAATACTATGCACCAAACTTATAATATCCCAAATAGTTAAATTGTAATCCAAGCACGCATAACAAAATAAACATCCACGATTTCAATATGAGTCTTAGAAGACTATAACCTCAGAAACATGGGAGACCAAACTCCATATTTATGTTACCATAATACACTATTGAGGAAGTTCGTCGAGTAACTCATGTAACTCGACTAACGAGGCCAGAAAACTGTCCGAAAACTAACTATGGAAGTTGTAAGCTCCGCGTCGGGTCAGCGGCGTCTAGTCAACCTCCTTCAGTCTACAAGCGTCTGCTCCCTGCTCTGATCCTGACACATCGCCTAGCATTCGGGGGGGATGGTAGTTGGGACTACCACAGTGAGATTTGATTACAAATCTCAGTAAGTTAACAAGAAACTCTCACACAGGTTAAAGATGCATGCATGGCAGTAAAAACATAAATGCATAAATAAATTCGTACATAAGCATAGTATAACTTGACATATAACATGACATAACCTATACTTAAACGTGAACTGAACTTGACTTAACATGACATGAACTTGAGCTTAAAATATAACATGGACTAGCAACATAACATGAACGTGAAACTTGAAACATAACATGGACTTGAAATATAGCATGAACGTAAACATGCATAACATAAATATGAACTTGAAAATAACATAAACCTGAGTATAACATGACATAAACGTGAACTTGAGACATAATGTGAACATAACATAACATGAACGTGAACATGAAAATAACATGTACGTGAACATAACATGACAGAAATGTGAACTTGAAACATAACATGAACATGAACATAACATCACATGAACGTGAGCTTGAACATATCATAAACATGAACATAACATGATATGAACATGAACTTGAAACTTAACGTGAACATAACATAACATGAACTTAATCTGAAACTTGACTTAACATGGACTTGATCTGAAACTTATTCTTATCTCATGGGGTTAACCATGATTACTTACTCTTAACTTCTTGACATGAACTTGGAATCTTATTCAATTGTCTTGATTAATAACGTGACCATATGGGTGCTACACGGGTCCCCTAGAGCCGTGTGTCCCTGTCGATTACCACATCACAACACAAGTATCTAGACCAGCTGTGAGTGCGTTAATACGTACTCCACAGTTGTTGTGGCCCCACGTATTCTACATGTCACAATTGCTGTGTCTCACGTTGTGTATGCTCTACAGTTGTTGTGGCCACATGAATACACGTAAAATAAAATATGGCACCATCGGCGTTAGTGCCTGGCGCGCTCCGGTGACCAGTTACTTAGGCCCCATTCGCAACCTTTTGACTGTACTTCGTCAACCTAGGGAATTTCACACCTGTTTAGACACTCCAGCGTGAACAAAGGAGTTCCACTAGGATATTACCCCATCCTAACATTTAGGGTCGTAATTGACATGAATAACTTAACTTAAACGTGATCTGAGATCTATAGGAACTTTACATAAGGTGAACCACGCTTGAGTCCGTGGCACCGCATAACATAATTTGTGGTGAACATGCTTAGATCTGTGTCACCCTTAACGTAACTTGTGATGAACACATTTAGGTCCGTGTCATCCTTAACATATCTTGTGATGAACATGCTTAGGTCCGTCTCATCCTTAACATAACTTGTGATGAACACGCTTGGGTTCGTGTCATTCTTAACATAACTTGTGGTGAACATGTTTAGGTCCGTGTCACTCTTAAATATCTTATCTTTCTTAATGCATGAGATATTATTTAATATCATGAACTTTTCTAACATGGCGTCTACTTGTAAATGGCACAATATGGTTTAAACATAAACATTACATGGCATACATGTAACATATGGCATACTTAACATGGCATACTTATAACATACAACATTGCATGACAGAAAAGATTGTGTAACATATAAATATTCATGAAAGAATAAATCATGCGTAACAGATAAACATGTAATGACATGGCATGACATGGCATATATGATAACATACATACATAAATTGTAGTTCCCTTACCCATCATACATACACAATAAACTGATAGTAAGTTAGAAGCTAACTTACCTCGATCGTCACGTTCTACGAGAATAAAGCGCGAAACACGAGTAACTGTAAAGGGTCATTCTAAAAGTTAGAAATTTAATTACTAACAAATAGAAACATGAAAACAAGTTAACTTAGAGTAAAATTATCATTTTAACTTAGAGTAAAATCACAAAATAACACTTAGAGTTTTTGGTTTTACACTTAGTCCAAAAACAGAAACTTTTTCCTCAACTAGTTTTGATAAATTTCTTGATCAATGGCTTAACAATGTGAGATCTTCGAAATAAAGCATCACATAGTTTGCAAATGTGTCTTAAATAGGATCCAAACATCAAACTTTAAATCACATGGCTAAAAATCAATAAAACATAGATTTAACCCAAACACATCAAATCTTAGGCCTAACCGGAATCCTCTTGCATAGAAAAATCATATCTTTGAAACTAATACTAAATATGTTCAAAATAACATCCTAACATGAAAATAAGAGACTTAGGATCATTATATAAAAATATCAAAGCCTTTAGAGTAAGATCAAACCTCGAAATATTCAAACTTTCTCCAAATAAAAACTGTTTTGCCACTTCCAGTTTTCAAGTTTCTAGATCTAAGAAAATCTATCATCAAAAGCTTTAGTCATGAAACAAAACCTCAATGAAAACTCTTAAAAACATGCTAAGAACACTCCATAAAATTTTGGGACCAAGATATGTCCATTAGCTTGGTCAAAAACTCCAAAAAATAACATACTCTCCAGATTCACGCCCAGAATAACCTTTCCATGGTTAAAAATACTTTTTATAGACCAAATTACCATGGAATGATACGAATAATATATCTACAGAAACTATACTCAAAGAGGAACAACTTTTATGAAGGAGTCATGGTGTAAAAATACTTACAAACGGTCCAAAAGCTCCACGCAAAAAGACTCAGAAATCTGCCCGAGAGAGCTCTTTTGGGTTTCTCTCTAAGAACGGAGTGAAGAAGTGATTAAAAAGTGAAGTAAGTGTGTCTTGCACGACTCAATCCTTCTGTAGGGGGAAGATATGGACCTTAATGATCCTTGATTGGAGGTGGTTATATGACATAAAGTGAAGAATAGTGGGGGGCCAAGGACTGCCTGCAGAAGCTATGAGGTGTGGAGGTTGATGGGGTGGGTTTCTCCATCTCATCAAGGCACTATTGGTTGCAGCCAAGGGTAGTGAATGGTCTGCCATGTGGGGGAGGAAATTTCTCCAAGAAGCCTTGCCAAGGTGGCCAAATTCGTGGGCCTTCGTGGGCCCCAACCAATTGGGCTTCAATTTGGGGTTTAAAGGAGGTTTGGTTAGGGTTTGAGATGCTATCATGCGCAAATCCAAAATTTCTTGGCCCAAACAAATTTCCAAGGTTTAAAAAGTTGGATAATGATGTCATAACAAGAATTTGAGAAATTAATAGCATGTGGAAGTGATTTAATCAAGTGATTAAACACAATGCTAGAAATTAGATCGAAAAGGGTTTGAAGGCCAATTTAGGGTTTGGGGAAACCGTTTAGGGTTTCGGTTTCAACCAAGATTTTGGGGATTCCAACCATTTAGGGTTTCACTAGGGTTGAAACCCTCTTTGATTTTGCTCAAAAGGTTGATCAGATGAAAAGGGTTTTGCTGAGGTGGCATGATCTCACACCTTGATTTCCTTCACAAATCCATCTAATGGTTCCTCTTTGTGCCAAGTGTCTAATACTATTCACTATGTGTGGCTAAGATCTTGCCAAGTGTCTAAATAAAACTTCTTTAACCTAATTTGAACATTCTACACTGTGATTTTGAAAATACTACACTTAGTACGCTTATTGAGGTTACTATGCTCTCCAAAAAAAAGCGTAATAAAGTTAGTACTGAAAAATCTGAAATATTCATATTATAACCTACAGTAAAAACCATTTACCAAAACTCAACCTCGAAGTGCCCCTGTAAATAAATTCACAGTTTCGAACAGCCGTTTCGTCCGAATTATGAAAATGGGTTATTGGGCCATAAAATCCTAAATATTCTATTCAGTCTAGTGGCGTAAACTATAACGTAATCTGACACTTCTAACTACCTCAAACAATTAAAATTGCATTTCTGGCACTATAGCGAGTGATAATACTGACTATATTGACAGGCTAAAACCTTTGCGATTAGTCGATTCATGAAAACTTATGGGGTTTTCATGAGGTTTCTAAAGTCTATAGAAATTCCACCATTGAATTTCTAGCGGGCTGTTACATCCTCCCCTCCTAAAAAAAAGATTTCGTCCTCGAAATCGACGTAAGTACAAACATAAAACACGCTCAATAGAAGATGTTGCTTACCGAAACTACTATCCATCACTGGATGTATCGTCACTGGTCATAGTCGGTAGAGGTGCATTTATGTCCAACGACATGGCGTGTTGGGGTAAGTTGTAGAACACGTTGTCCTCTTAATCATCGACCACATTGTTGAAATGACCTTGGTCGAGGGCTGCACGAACTCTTCATCACCGTTTTCTAGCTCCTGACCCTCTACTAACAAACGTCTGTGGTGAGTTAAAGACATAGATGATCCTGATGTTGCTGGCTCAGTGTTAGCAGCTGTGGCGTGCTCTTCTGTTGCTCTGCTGGACTCAGCTCCATCTCGTGTTGTCCTTGCTTTGAAGCTATCTCGGTCTAACCACGTAGTCGAGTGAAGTGGCGGGTAACGTTCTTCGTGAGGTAACTCCTTCCTCTCGTAGTCCAAACTAATCTTATCTATAACGATCACAAAGGTTATTGCCTAAACTTAACAAGTTCTAGACTAACCTTCTAGGATACTAAATCTTTGCTTAAGTGAAATCACTTATTTCCTTAATGCTCAAATCATCAATTTGTACTGGAATCCTTTCACAAAGTAAGTCAAGTCATACCAACACCAGCATACTCTTTAAATCTAAAACTTCAAGTATTCGTGCAATTCGATTTGGAAGAATTTAATGCATACACAACTGAATTTACTTTCTCTATTTCCTCAGGGAAACCTGTCAGCCTAGGACTAGCTTACTCCTTCATAATTAAAACGAATCATTCCTCCTCCTAGGTGACACCTTGATAAACAATCAGCTATTAACCTAAACTCAAGGCTTTCTCTCTTATTATTGGCATAGCTCGTCTATCCATCATGAGCTACCTCTTATTCTAACTCTGAATAGAAGGATATGTTCCTAGTGTTCATGTAAATCCTCAAGACTAAGATTTTACTTTCCATATATTGGTCTCCAATGTAAGGGCAATCTATGTCTCCACAAACACAGTGCTTCACAAAAACCATTTAATTGTTGCAAGATAAAACTACTATCATAAGTGAATCCTCCTAAGGCCAAAGGTTGTTCCAAATACTTTACTCTTCCGAAAACAAATACCATTGGGTCCTCAAAATCAAAACAACTCCAAATACACAGAATATAATTCCTCAACTTTTAATATCGTTCGTCGTACTACTGAAAGGCATAATATATCTACACTGGTATGAACAATAATACTCCTAATTAGAATTGTTACTCTTATCAACTGGGTAACAATTCAACTTCCGAGTTGAACTCTCATGCAAACCACAATCACCAACAACAAGGAATCACTTAAATCCAACAGCGTACAAGTTACAAACCTCAATAACTTATCATTACCCAAAATAACAGTAATGCACTAATACCATCAATTGCAATCCAATCAAATTCAACTAAGCTTAACAATATAGAGGTCCTAGTAAAATACTAGTGATGACGCCAGCTCCTTCAGTTCCTAAGGAGTCAGCATCTGTTTCTCCCGGAGTAACAGCTTACAATCTAATGGGTAAGTGCACTTGCTGCTGTTGCTGATGTCTAAGCATGTTAGTCAGCAGGCGTGTACAGTTTCAACTAATCCTTCATCCATCGGGAGACTCTGATTTTCCTGATTGATGTCTCTCTTAGGGTTCTAAGGTATCCTACCAAGAGTCATGTGTTACTTCTCAAAACACACTAGTGCATTTATAAAAACCACGTACTATCTCTTATACTTTAAGAAATTCAAGCCTAATGAAGACTAAAATTTCAAGCCTGGCTTTTGGTGCATTTATAAAAACCACATACTATCTCTTATGCTTCAAGAAATTCAAGCCTAATGAAGACTAAAATTTCAAGCTTAGTTTTTGGTGCATTTCCTAAGGACATGTGGATTTACAACCCAAAGACGTATTACTCTGATACCACCCTATGACGCCCTCAAATTTCGCTTGGGATTTAACGGACATCCGAAGCATCGGGACATGCAACACATGGTTACCTGCCCCCGTTCATGACATATAAGATGCAATGTTCCTAACATGCATCTAGCATTATGCAATATTCGCAGCAGATAATTTTTTTTTCTTTTCTTGAGCAATACTATGCACCAAACTTATAATATCTCAAATAGTTAAATCGTAATCCAAGCATGCTTAACAAAATAAACATCCACGATTTCAGTAAGAGTCTTAGAAGACTATAACCTCAAAAACATGGGAGACCAAACTCCATATTTACATTACCATAATACACTATTGAGGAAGTTCGTCGAGTAACTCATGTAACTCGACTAACGAGGCCAGAAAACTGTCCAAAAACTAACTATGGAAGTT
The DNA here is from genome assembly GCA_011037825.1 of Carya cathayensis. Lineage (NCBI taxonomy): Eukaryota > Viridiplantae > Streptophyta > Magnoliopsida > Fagales > Juglandaceae > Carya > Carya cathayensis. The sequence continues at coordinate 212,700 of QGSO01001576.1, forward strand.
ATAAGCTCCGCGCCGTGTCTGCGGCATCTAGTTAACCTCCTTCAGTCTACGAACGTCTGCTCCCTGCTCTAATCCTGACACATCGCCTACCATTTGGGGGGAATGGTAGTTGGGACTACCACGGTGAGATTTGATTACAAATCTCAGTAAGTTAACAAGAAACTCCCACACAGGTTAAAGATGCATGCATGGCAGTAAAAGCATAAATGCATAAATAAAGTCGTACATAAGCATAGCATAACTTGAAATATAGCATGACATAACCTGAACTTAAACGTGAACTGAACTTGACTTAACATGACATGAACTTGAGCTTAAAACATAACATGGACTAGCAACATAACATGAATGTGAAACTTGAAACATAACATGGACTTGAAATATAGCATGAACGTAAACATGCATAACATAAATATGAACTTGCAAATAACATAAACCTGAGTATAACATGACATAAACGTGAACTTGAGACATAATGTGAACATAACATAACATGAACGTGAACTTGAAAATAACATGTATGTGAACATAACATGACAGAAACGTAGACTTGAAACATAACGTGAACATGAACATAATATCACATGAACGTGAGCTTGAACATATCATAAACATGAACATAACATGATATGAACATGAGCTTGAAACTTAACGTGAACATAACATAACATGAACTTAATCTGAAACTTGACTTAACATGGACTTGATCTGAAACTTATTCTTATCTCATGGGGTTAACCATGATTACTTACTCTTAACATCTTGACATAAACTTGCAATCTTATTCAATTGTCTTGATTAATAACGTGACCATATGGGTGCTACACGAGTCCCCTAGAGCCGTGTGTCCCTGTCGATTGCCGCATCACAACACAGGTTTCTAGACCAGCTGTGAGTGCATTAATACGTACTCCACAGTTGTTGTGGCCCCATGAACGGTGCAAAACTGCAAGTGCACAGTATCGTAGTTTTATAATAAAGTGATAAGAAGAGTATCGTCCTCAGGGATTGGTACCTTACTTTTGCCAAATACCAAAATTATATTAATCACAATTTTATCTAGAGGAATCACTAAGATTTTTGTAGTTGCAAATTAAACTAAGTTCAACTCAAAGAGAAATATGCAAAGGAAATAAAACTGACGTTTGAAGATCAAATTAATGGGAAAGAAAACTTCTAGGAAATCGATTTCACCTAATTCTTCTCTATGCTTTTCTCATCCAACTAATTTAATTTAATTCTTTTTGTCTATTAGCAAATCTCTAATTCATCCAAAAGCCTCTTTCGATAGTCAAGTGGAAATTATTCTGGTTCATCAATTTACACAAGAATATGCAAATTAATAAAACAAGAAACAATAATACCAATGATTTAAATACTACATAGGTTCATACAAGTTTTTCGATTTCTATATTTACCTATGCTGAAATGTTCAAGATCTACCCTATGATTCCCTCTTTCGATAGCAAATCGTAAGATTAAATATTATCTAATCAATGGCCAGTTAATTAGAAGCAATAAATTCAGAATAAATCAGATGAACAAATAGAGAATTGCCTTAAATTAGCATAGATAATCAAGCATAGTTCGGAACTAGGTTACATCGTTTTCCTAGAATAAAGAAAATTTAGCTCATGCTAAAAATAGAATTCAACATAAACGAATTCACCATGATTGTTCTGAGAATATTGGAAGAAAATAAACTTTGAAAAATACTCCTTGCAGCCGCAACTCGTCTTCAAGAACTTAAGGAAATGATTCACTGCTTTTCTCCCGTCTGTGCTCGTGTATGATTCCAACGTACGTGCAATATGTAGAACTCCTCCAAAATAGATAACTTGAATCCTTCTAGCTGTTTTTTTCTCTCCCAAAATGTGTTCTCTAGTCCAAAAGGTATGGTCATAGGGTGAAAAATCACATCAAATACCCCCAAACTTACAACTTTGTTTGTCCTCAAACAAAAAGAAGAACAAATGATACTTTAGGCAATATCAACTCGACCCCAAAGAGAAGTATCATCACTCACCAAGCTTTTATGAATTTAGATTTCATCACTAGTATCTTACTCTTTTAACATCAAAGATAGCAAGAAAATCAATCAAAATTTTGCAATTTGTGGAAAGAACACTAAAAGATATTTCCACATGATTCAAATCATAGCTCTTTCTTGGCAATCTGCTCATACTTGTGGCATTATTGTTGCTGTGATGAGCTGCTTTTATGTGTATTTTCACTGAATGAATATTTTAATTTAATTAAATATTTTATAGTGCTTTTATTTTAAATTATCGAGTTTTAAATGGTTTTTATTGGCGGTTGAATTTAAATTGCTGTTTATTTTTTTTTGGCTTGTTTTTGGTTTTAAAATTTAATAGTTGGTTTTTACTAGTTATTTATTTTATTTTAGCTTATCGATGTGATTAAAATATTTTCTTGGTGTTTATTTATTTATTTCATGTAGTGTTTAAATTATTTTAATCGTTTTATGTTTTTTATATCGTTTTCGGCTGATCAGTCTTTGGACTTCCGATGTGAGGACTGGACCTCATTTGTTTTCTTCCATCTTTTCTTTTCCTCTTCTTTTTCTTTTTCTCCTTTTTCTTTTTTCTTTTTTTTTTCTTTTTTTTCCTCTCCTCTCTCCCGTTCGGTCTCTCTCTCCCCGCGTCTCTCTTTCTCTCTCTCTCCTCACCCATGCACAACCGGCCTCCACCCCAGACCCACCGTTCACCGGCGACGTGGCCGGCACCGCCCCTACCGGTCGACTCCCCTCCGGCCTGTGACCATCCCCTCCGATTTCCAGCCCCAACCGGCCAGCCGTTTGGCCGGAAAACACCCAGCAAGCCGCACGGCTTTTGGCTCGATCCGCCGCCGTCGCTCCACCTCCGGCCACCACCTCTTCACCACTTCATCACCGACTCCTTGCCGTCATAACCCACCCATCCCCGGCCTCAAACGGTCACCGGAGCGGCTCCCACGAGCTCAACTCCGATTTGCCCTTTTTCCGCTTCTACCGGCGTTTTCGCCGCCACCCACGGCCAAAACTCACTTCCACTAGCTTCATAAACATCCCTAGACCATTCCCTATCAATTTGGTGTCTTGGTTTTTTCAGAGCCATCGGACCAGCCGTTAGCCGCCACGAGCCCCCGGAAGTTGCTGCCTGCTCTGTTTTCCTCCTTACCGTCGCCGCCCATTCGGCCGGCCGTTTCTCCGCCGTCCGGTGGAGGTGTCGTACACCACCCCCGCCATTCTCTTCCCCTTCCATCAGAGTTCATACCCTCCAATTTTCAGAGCCATCGGACCAGCCGTTAGCCGCCACGAGCCCCCGGAAGTTGCTGCCCCTGCCCTGTTTTCTCCCCTGTTGCCGATTTCTTTCTCCGCCCAGAACCGCCGCTTGCCGGGCGTGGACTACACCACCCACCCAGATTTCTTCCCCTCTCACCGGTGAACATCCCCTCCAAGTTTCACCTCCATCCGAGCCACCGTAGCCACCACTCTCGCCTCCAAACAAATGGGTTTTTAAGGCTTTTCACCATTTTGGACCACCATACACGGCCAAATCAGCCACCAAGCACCACCATTGGATTCACCACATCAAGGGCTTCCTCCCCATGTCTTTCTTTTTCCCTAACTCTCACTCTTTCTCATATGGGTTTCTCAAAACACCCATTCGAGTTGCACCACCGTGCGCCGCCGTACACGACCACCTGTGGTGTTTCACCACCACCATCTTGTTCCTCTCATCCTCATGAACCTCTCCAAGAAATTTCATGGCCAACGGAGCTTCGTAGAGCTCACACTCTCCCGCACTCTCCAAGGCCAAAAATGGTTTCAAACGGCCGATCTGCCGCCGTTAGCCACCGTCCGACCACCACCTCGCCACCACAGCTCCACCACATGTTCCTCTACCTTTCCCTAGCTTTCCATGAAGTTCTATGGCTTTTCGCTACCTCGCGTCTCCTCCGCTCACCGTTCGGAGTTACTGTTCACGGCGTGATGCCGCCGTGCTCCGTCACCTTTGACCACCACGAGGCGACCGTGAGTCTTCCAAGACCACGCCTAGCCTTTCTCAAGCCCAAACTACCACTTTATGTGGTGGACAGACACCGTACCGCCACGTACGCTCCTCCGACGCATGTTCGTGACGAGCAGCGAGCGACGCACGGGTTATCCCGTCGATGGTATAACCCTCTATCTTTAGTTATTTATGTTTAACATAGTTGATTTGGTTGGCTGTAGACTGTGTAGTTAGTGTTTGTGGAGTTCGCTGCGTAGTTGTGAAACGAAGTGTGGTTGTGAAGTGTTAGGCTTGATTTTGTAGTTTTGTGGACTGTGCTGTGAAGTATAGGCGTGAGATGGATGCCGTAGATGTGATACGGCGGGTTGTGTGAAGAGAATACGCGTGTAGCGTATTCTGTGTAATGCAGCGACGCGCCGCGCGACGTGCGCTGTAGTGATGTGTGTCGTAGAAGGAAGGGAGTACGCATGTAGTGTACTCCGTGTTGTATGGCGATGCATCGTGTGATGTGCATCGTGTTGATGAGTGTTGTAGCGAAGGAAGTACGCGTAGCGCGTACTCCGTGTCGCGTAGCGATGCACCGTGAGACGTGTATCGCAGTGATGGGTTTTGCAGTGTGGATGGAAGAGAGTTCACGTGAGTGTACTCTGTATTAAGTCGTGAAACACCGGATGGCGTGTCACGAAGGGTTGGATGGCGTAACAGAGAAGTGTAGAGCGTATGGTGTAGTGTTGGGAAACTGTATGACAGTGTCCCGAAGCAGTGGTGTTATGGATTATAGTCCGGGGTGACTGGTGTCATCTTGTGGTTGACTATGGCTAAGAGTATATGGATTGAGAAAGGAATTGTTTGTTTGGTTATTATTGATAATTTTAATGAACTTGTTTTAGTGCAAAGGCTTTCTGAAGTCAAATTATCTCTTCTGGGTATAGTGAAACCTCAAGTTGCCGTGGTGTTGCAAGTGCTCATAATATGACAATTGAGTTCAGAAGTGAAAATCTTAAGGACTTGAGTGTTCCTCTTCCAGCTGTTGTGCAGTTCCTCGTGTTTCGCGCTCTATTCTCATAGAACGCGACGATCGAGGTAAGTTAGCCTCTAACTTACTATCAGTTTATTGTGTATGTGTGATGGGTAAGGGAACTACAATTTATGTATGTATGTTATCGTTTATGCCATGTTAAGTATGTCATCTGATACATGTATGCCTTGAAATGTTTATGATTAAATCATATTGTGCCATTTACAAGTATACGCCATGTTAGAAAAGTATATGATATTAAATAATATCTCATGCATTAAGAAAGATAAGACATGTTATGTTACGTATAATACGTGGGGCCACAACAACTGTGGAGTACGTATTATATTTTATGTTACTTATAATGCGTGGGGCCACAACAACTGTGGAGTACGTATTATATTTTATGTTACTTATAATGCGTGGGGCCACAACAACTGTGGAGTACGTATTATATTTTATGTTACTTATAATGCGTGGGGCCACAACAACTGTGGAGTACGTATTATATTTTATGTTACTTATAATGCGTGGGGCCACAACAACTGTGGAGTACGTATTATATTTATGTTACTTATAATGCGTGGGGCCACAACAACTGTGGAGTACGTATTATATTTTATGTTACATGAAGTATGGGGCCACAACAACTGTGGAGCATACACTACATGAGACACAGCAATTGTGACATGTAGAATACGTGGGGCCACAACAACTGTGGAGTACGTATTATATTTTATGTTATGTGTATTCATGGGGCCACAACAACTGTGGAGCATGAAGTATGGGGCCACAACAACTGTGGAGCATACACTACATGAGACACAGCAATTGTGACATGTAGAATACGTGGGGCCACAACAACTGTGGAGTACGTATTATGTTTTATGTTACTTTGAATACGTGGGGCCACAACAACTGTGGAGTACGTATTAATGCACGTTATTAATCAAGACAATTGAATAATATTCCAAGTTTATGTTAAGTCCAGTTTCAGATCAAATACATGATAAGTCAAGTTTTAGATCAAGTCCATGTTATGTTATGCTCACGTATATGTTATGTTCATGTCATGTTATGTTCAAGTTTATGTTATTTTCAAGTTCTTATTTATGTTATGCATGTTTACGTTCATGCTATATTTCAAGTCCATGTTATGTTTCACGTTCATGTTATGTTGTTTGTTCATGTTATGTTTTAAGCTTAAGTTCATGCCATGTTAAGTCAAGTTCAGTTCACGTTTAAGTTCTGGTTATGTCATGCTATATGTCAAGTTATGCTATGCTTATGTACGACTATACTTATGCATTTATGCTTTTACTGCCATGCATGCATCTTTAACCTGTGTGTGAGTTTTATGTTAACTTACTGAGATTTGTAATCAAATCTCACTGTGGTAGTCCCAACTACCATTCCCCCCGAATGGTAGATCTTGTTACAGGACCCGAAGAAGAATTGGAATCTGACCAACTGAATACGGTCGACTAGGCCACGGTGCGATGTTGATGATG
>QGSO01001576.1:241855-344078 GCA_011037825.1 Carya cathayensis
AAATCACATGGCTAAAAATCAATAAAACATAGATCTAACCCAAACACATCAAATCTTAGGCCTAACCGGAATCCTCTTGCATAGAAAAATCATATCTTTGAAACTAATACTAAATATCTTCAAAATAACATCCTAACATGAAAATAAGAGACTTAGGATCATCATATAAAAATATCAAAGCCTTTAGAGTAAGATCAAACCTCGAAATATTCAAACTTTCTCCAAATAAAAACTGTTTTGCCACTTCCAGTTTTCAAGTTTCTAGATCTAAAAAAATCTATCATCAAAAGCTTTAGTCATGCAACAAAACCTCAATGAAAACTCTTAAACACATGCTAAGAACACTCCATAAAATTTTCGGACCAAGATATGTCCATTAGCTTGGCCAAAAACTCCAAAACATAACATACTCTCCAGATTCACGCCCAGAATGACCTTTCCATGGTTAAAAATACTTTTGACGGACCAAATGACCATGGAATGATACTAATAATATATCTACGGAAACTATACTCAATGAGGAACAACTTTTATGAAGGTGTCATGGTGTAAAAATACTTACAAATGGTCCAAAAGCTCCACGTAAAAAGACCCAGAAATCTGCCCGAGAGAGCTCTTTTGGGTTTCTCTCTAAGAACGGGGTGAAGAAGTGATTAAAGTGAAGTAAGTGTATCTTGCACGACTCAAGCCTTCTGTAGGGGGAGGATATGGACCTTAATGACCCTTGATTGGAGGTGGCTGTGTGACATAAAGTGAAGAATAGTGGGGGGCAAAGAACTGCCTGCAAAAGCTATGAGTTGTGGAGGTTGATGGGGTGGGTTTCTCCATCTCATCAAGGCACTATTGGGTGCAGCTAAGGGCAGTGAATGGTCTGCCATGTGGGGCAGGAAACTTCTCCAAGAAGCCTTGCCAAGGTGGCCAAATTCGTGGGCCTTGGTGGGCCCCAACCAAGTGGGCTTCAATTTGGGGTTTAAAGGAGGTTTGGTTAGGGTTTGAGATGCTATCAAGCCCAAATCCAAAATTTCTTGGCCCAAACAAATTTCCAAGGTTTAAAAAGTTGGATAATGATGTCATAACAAGAATTTGAGAAATTAAAAGCATGTGGAAGTGATTTAATCAAGTGATTAAACACAATACTAGAAATTGGATCGAAAAGGGTTTGAAGGCCAATTTAGGGTTTGGGGAAACTGTTTAGGGTTTCGGTTTCAACCAAGCTTTTGGGGTTTCAAATGGATTCCAACCATTTAGGGTTTCACTAGGGTTGAAACCCTCTTTGATTTGGCTCAAAAGGTTGATCAGATGAAAAGGGTTTTGCTGAGGTGGCATGATCTCACACCTTAATTTCCTTCACAAATCCATCTAATGGTTCTTCTTTGTGCCAAGTGTCTAATACTATTCACTATGTGTGGCTAAGATCTTGCCAAGTGTCCAAATAAAACTTCTCTAATCTAATTTGGACATTTCACACTGTGATTTTGAAAATACTAGACTTAGTACGCTTATCAAGGTTACTATACACTTCAAAAAAAATTGTAATAAACTTAGTACTGAAAAATCCTAAATATTCATATTAACCTACAGTAAAAACCGTTTACCAAAAATCAACCTCGAAGTGCCCCTATAAATAAATTCACAGTTTCGAACAGCCGTTTCGTCCGAAATTATGAAAATGGGTTATTGGGCTATAAAATCCAAAATATTCTATTGAATCTAGTGGCATAAATTATAACGTAATCTGACACTTCTAACAACTTCAAACAATTAAAATCGCATTTCTGGCATCATATTGAGTGATAACACTGACTATGTTGACAGGTTAAAACCTTTGCGATTAGCCGATTCATGAAAACTTATGGGGTTTTCACGAGGTTTCTAAAGTCTATAGAAATTCTACTATTGAATTTCTAGCGGGCTGTTACAGATCAAGAGATTGATCAAAGCTAGTTAAGAAAAATAAAAGGTTTCTATTTTTGGACTAATTGTAAAACCAAAAGCTCCAAGTGCTATTTTGTGATTTTTGGTGTCTTTTTTTTTATGATTTGAAGCATGGTTGATCTTAATAAAATGTTATGAATATGTTAGAAGTAAGATTTGATTTTTTTAGAATTCTTGGAGATGTTTTGATTTAGGGTCAAAGCTTGTGATTCAAGGGTTGCTATTTGTTAAAAAGTTTGGGTCTTTTTACAAAACGTTTGGTGTTGATGATTATATTTTTCTTAATGGATGTTTTAAGTATGGTTTTAAATTTAGGATATGAAGATCTTTGTTGTAAAATTTTGGTTTAATCATAAGTTTTGAAGTTTGAAGAAATTGCAACAAAAATCAAGAGAAATGGCCCATGGATGTTTTGTCCATAGTGAGTTTTCCATAGTTGTGAATTGTTTTAAATTTTTCTGAATTGATATTTGAGTTTAGAACAAAATTTACAAGACGAATGTAAATTTTGGAGTTAGGATGTGAAATCCTTACGTTAGGGGTAAAATGGTCATTTTTCTACATGTAGAGGGTAAAATGGTAATATTACTCTAAGTTGTTGTCTATTTTATACTTTTCTAAATGTTAGTAATTAAATTTCTAACTTTTAGAATACCCTCTTACAGTTTCTCGTATTTCACGCTTTATCGTCGTAGAACGCGACGATCAAGGTAAGTTAGCTCTTAACTTACGATCAGTTTACTGTGTATATGTGATGCATAAGGAAACTACAATTTATGTTTGTATGTTGTTATATATGTCATGCCATGCCATGTCATTACATACTTATCTATTACACAAATTATTCTATGACAAAATACTTATTTGTTAAACAATATATTCTGTCACCTATTGCTATCTACTGCAAGTATGTCACATTACATATGGTCATTTTTTTACATGTAGATGGTAAAATGGTAATATTACTCTAAGTTGTTGTCTATTTTATACTTTTCAAAATGTTAGTAATTAAATTTCTAACTTTTAGAATACCCTCTTACAGTTTCTCGTGTTTCACGCTTTATCCTCGTAGAACGTGATGATCAAGGTAAGTTAGTTCTTAACTTACGATCTGTTTACTGTGTATGTGTGATACATAAGGAAACTACAATTTATGTTTGTATGTTGTTATATATGTCATGCCATGTCATGTCATCACATACTTATCTATTACACAAATTATTCTATGACAAAATACTTATTTGTTACATAATATATTCTGTCACCTATTGCTATCTACTACAAATATGTCACATTACATATGCCAGTTTTTACATGTATATCATGTCATGTAATATTCATTGTCACATGTTATGATAGGTAATGAAATGTTGTATGTCACGTGTTATGCCATGTTATGAAATATTGTCTATTATATGTTATGCCATGTTACAAAATATTGTTCATTACAGGTATGCCATGTTATGAAATGTTATTTCTTACGTTTATGTCTCAAAGTATGTCATGTTTGTCGTCTTACGTTCATGTCACGTTACGATACGTCAGGACTTCTGTCCTTTCATATTCATGTCATATCCCATCTCCAATATAGTTTGTGCATCTCGAAAATAGTCTTGTTAAGTTATTCATGTCAATCACAACCCTAGGTTAAGATGGGGTAATATTCTAGTAGAACTCATTTGTTCACGCTGGAGTGTCTAAATAGGTGTGAAATTCCTTGGGTTGACGAAGTACAGTCAACAGGTTACGAATCGGGCCTAACTAGCTGATCACTGGAGCGCTCTAGGCACTAACGCCGATAGAACCATATTTTATTTTACGTGTGTTCACAACAATTGTGGCACAAATAATTCATGGGGTCACAATAACTGTGGAGCATAAAGTATGGGGCTACAACAGCTGTGGAGCATACACTACGTGAGATATAACAATTGTGACACGTAGAATATATAGGGCACAACAACTGTGGAGTACGTATTAACGCACTCATAGCTGATGTAAATAACTGTGTTGTGATGCGGTAATTGATAGGGACTCACGGCTCAAGGGGACCCGTGTAGCACCCATATGGTCACTTTATTAATTAAGTCTATTGAACAACTTTATCTCTTTCGTCCTCCACTTGCCACATACCAGCCTCATCTTTTACTCCTCTAATGTAGATCTTCTTCTTTCTGTTTGTAGCTTTGTTATGAAAGAATCTTTGCCTCCACATTATCTTATCCCTCTCCAACCACTTATTCATTTCCACTCGAGCTGCATCATAGTCTTCCTTCTTTATACACGTTGGATCAAGATTTTGCAAGAGGTTTAGTTTTTGTCTACCCTTTTCAATATTCTTCTTCACATCTCCAAATCTACTTTTGTTCCAAGCTTGCAGTTGTTCCCCAAACCTTTGGATCTTCATCATAACTATGTTTATTGTTGCATGTCCAAATTCTACCTTCCATGCCTTATCAATGATTTGTTTGCAATCTGCAGCTTCAACCCACATGGCTTCAAATCAAAATACCTTTTTTCCCCTCTGTTGATACGAGGCATTCTGCAATTTTAGTAGTAAAGGCAAGTGATCAGAATGAGATGCTGACTTATGTTCGACCCATGCCATAGGGTATAAAAACCTCCACTTCATATTAGCCAAAAACCTGTCCAATCTTGCACTGATGCACTAATGATTTTCTCTACCATTGCACCATGTAAATTAGGGCCTCGAAAATCCAAATCAACCAACTCACAATCATCCAACACAGATTTGAATTCTACCATTCGTCTCTCTAGTCTAGGTCTTCCACTTCTTTTCTCTCTTGCACTAACTATCTCATCGAAATCTCAAAATAGAATCTTGGCCTGGTTAGCTTCCACTTGTAAAGATCTTATGATACACACCAAGTCTCATGTCTTTTAGATGTATGTGGTTGTCCATAAACACCAGTTCAAAAACACCAATTTGAATTATCTTCGTCAAACATTGCCTTGGCATGAATATGGGATTTTGAGAAGTTAATTATGGTCAACTACACATTTTGCTTCCATAATAGAGCCAACCCTCCCCCCTTCCTTCACTATCTATTACCAAACAGTTTGAAAACCCCAAACCATATTTAATTCTCTCCATTTTCTAACACTTAACCTTGTCTCTCTTGTAGGAACACTACATCGGACCTTCATTATTAATCAAGTTTCTCAGGACTCTGACTCCTTGTGGATTCCCAAGCCCACAAAAATTTCAGCTTAATATACTCATGGCCCTCGGTAGGGTTGATAACCAGCCTCTGCCGATCCCATGTCATAAGCACAATCACCACCATGTGTTGCATCCCCTACTTCTTGCAAACTGTCATCAACCCCTCCCTCCTATCTGCATTTTTTGAATGATCTTAGGACCTCTTGATCCTTCACATCCCTATATCTCTTTTTTTGTAAAGGTTCATTAGATGATATAGGACCTGAACCTGAAGCTCAAGCTCTCGGGTTCCATTTCCCCCCTTGTTTCTTTTTAAAGTTTTGTTGAGACTGTTGGTTCTTACTAGGCTCAGCTTCCTCTACATAGGTTGGGTCCTGTTGGGTTGAAAATGCCGAAACGGGCCCCCTTATATTAAGGCATGCACTAGACTCCCTTGTATCAAGGCCCACAGAATGCTCCTCTTGATTAAAATTCCTTCGCCCCCACATTCAAATCCTCCGTAACGTCTACTTCCCCCTCTTTTGTCTGAGAATCATTTCTACCGTTATTTTCTGCTGTAACGTTTTCTGCTATAGTAACACTTTCCTTCTCCAACTCCCCCATTTCCAGATTATCTTCATTTGTCACCTTCCTTCCATGATCCACGTCATAAAATAACTGCTCTCCGTTTATAGACATTATCATTGGCGACGTCTCTAATGACTCACTGCCACCCTGTTCCTTTGTTGTGTTAGGTGGTGCTCGCCACCTGGTTGTGATGGTGCTCTTGTTCTAACTCCCATATGAGAACTCTATATATTTTCTAGTTACTGGTATTGGACATAACCATGTCCCGAACTGTTCTGCTTCTTGGTTCCTCTTGGAAGACTGCATGCACACACCATTCTCAAGTATAATCTGACGACAAGTAAAGCAAAATTGGGAAGCTTCTCATACTGAATGGGAATCCAGTATATCGTGACTTTCTTCCCTCTTGCGAGCGGCTTCTTTAAGTCCAGTCCTATTTTCACTCTGAGAAACCTTCCCCACCCAACGTCATTCTCATTGACTGCCACTTCTTCCACCATTCCCGTGTTTCCAATACGTTCATCACATTCTCTTGACATCCCCACTAGTGGCAAATTATGGAGTTGCACCCATAAAGACGCATGATCAAAGTTCATCCTGCTAATCTGTGTAAAACCAACGAAAGGGTTTATCACAAACAAATAATTATCAAAGAACCACGGACAACCCCCTTCAACTCTGTTTATCTGCATGAGTAGCAAACGTAATAAATAATACATTTACTCAATCTCTAAATTTTCGCCATAGTTGAATCTAATATATTCTTGCTTATCATTCGAACAGCCCAAACCTTTCCAATTAAACATCTCTGTCCCTTTCATTTTGCTTCTGAAAGTGTTGTGTCTTCAATCTCTATTGCCACATCCTCCAGATTCCGCCAGATTCTCCATTCCCAACACCACCCCCAACAGAGAACTGCCGCTGCTATTATCTCTCTCGTGCCCTCACAAAAACACTCACAAACTGTTTACACTATCTCCTTTGCTCTAGAGAGAAAACGAGAGGAGACTCTATATATAGGAATAATAAATTTAATTTAGATCAGTTACGGTTCGGACACGAACGTACAATATTATATAATGTTGACGTTATCTCTTTCATTGATTCTAGACTCTAAAATTAAAAAAATAAATCTACAAAATAAATCCACATAGAATCAACCAAATGACCAAGACATAAAGGGTAGCATGATATCCATGATTCGTACCGATAGATCACGTGCCTCTAAAATCTAAGTTATGCGTGAGTTTCGGGGAAGAAGATGGAAAGAAAGAAACAACAGTACTGGAGGAAAAGGTCTGCTGGCCTAGACTTTATTAGTGTGTACATGTGTTAATCTTCGAGCGCATGCTTAGACTTTACGGCTGCAGTTGTTTTCTTTACTTAATTTGCATGGGCCAACCTCCGTTATGAAATTTCATGAGGGTAGGTATTTATTTCCTTATAGCAACATAAAAATAAATATTTTGTTGTTAACCCAAAAGTTATATATTGTGCTACATACTCGTCAAATGTGCGTGAAACAGGTAATAAAGATATATGCATGCCTTCGTGTCCTGCATGCGATTCACACAACTTATCCCAGCTTGTCGGTAATAGTTTGTTGTTTATCACCAATAAAATGCATGAATAAATGATATCACCAAACAGATCCATACACTATATATACAATATACATGCTCATGCATGACAATTAATGTCAAACTGCATCTTAACAACTAGTACATATGTAAGTAGAATGTTGTCGGTAATTCCAACGAGGCAAACAATAGCAAACATGGCACTCGATCAAGTTTTGTCGATTGAGCCCAAAAGCAGAATGGATGAGGTCTGCACGTTAGGTTAACCTAAAGTGCCCTCTTTTATTCTTTTCTTTTTTATTCTTAAAACAAATTAAGATTAAACTTTTGTCCAAAACGCATTAATGTCGGCAGGATGGGGAATAATATTGAGAACGTTTAATTTCATCTCAAAATTTTTTATAATTTTTTTCTTAACCATCACTAAAACACAAAATACTTTTCAATTTCAAATATTCAAATTTTTTCATGTAATTATTATACATTTCCTAAGCTTCCAAATAAAATATAAAAAAAAATTACAACTTTTTCAAATTTTGAAACAAAAATTATATTCAAATAATTTTTTAATTTGATAATATTTTTATTCAATTTTTCTCTCATTTTTCAAAACCCAATAAAACATCTCAAATCAAACCATTTCACGACTATTTAAAAATTATTTCATTAATATTCACAGAATTTTCATCTCATTTCACTTTCCAAACATGCACATACTTTGTACTTTCACAGTTCGCATTTCACATTGTATTTTATTTATAAAAAATGTTAAATGTATTTAAGAAAAACATAACAAAAACCTACTTTTTCACATGTCATCTATTGATATACTGAAAATTACAAAATTTTAAATTTTAAATTTGAATTTTAATAAAAATTTGATAAAATGAGACTTATAGATAATATTTTTTTTTACACTTATAGATAAAATTATAAGTAAATGTAGCAATACTTTTAATTTATTTGGTCCAAGTAAATCCCTATATATTGTGTGGTTGTTAGCTCATCTCTCTCTCTCATATATGCCTCGTGCTTTTTATTTTTTGGAATGAAAAAATGCCTCGTGCTTTTATGCTAGCTTTACACGTTGTTGGGTTTTAACTTTTAGGATTTTCTAAACGATTTGTCGATATCTACATCTACGTACGTATGTTTAGGGTCTAAATTTGACTCTAATCATTACAATTTTTTAAATTTTTTTTATAAAAAATATAATAAAAAAATAAATTTTCTTAAAATTTTAAATAATAATAATATAAACTATAAACTTTATTTTAAATAATAATATTTTATTTAACTATAAACTTTTATTATAATTTATCTCATTTTAATTTACTATTCAAACTGTAGCTAAAGCGTGAGATTCTCCTTCGCTGCAGTTGCGGCTACGTGTTTGGGGTCGCTGTGTAACTTCTGGGATGCCGGATCGATATAGACACACTTTTCTTTCTTTAAAGTGTGCATAGGTGGGTAGGCGCGGGGCCTCTGTTGAATGAAAACAATTAGGCGGATGTCCATGCCCTTTCCTTTTTCATATATCCCAATTGTCAAACACATGTTTACATTTTGCAAAAGGGCGGCATGTTAAGTTTCATGTAAAAGAAGAACGCAATCGTGAAACAAGTCTTCTCACACGTTGCAAGCTTGCGCGTCATTATAGATCCGCGCGTGTCCCACGCGGCCCATTTCCTCCGCTTTCTTTTCCAGTATAGCTACAGATTCATGATTTAACTATTTAAGTTTTCCGTGGACGGAATATATTCAGATCTTTAAATAAGACAAGATTCTTAAGATCTGGAATCTCAAAACAGTTTTAAATGTTGTACGTACCATCAGTCTCTGTATCACATACACTGTTGAGTACATCTTAAAAATCTTTCTTAATTTAAAAGATAGAAATATATATTATAAGAAAAATAATTTTTTTTTTACGTAATTTAAATTAAATGTAAAAAATATAAAATAGTTGCAAAAATTTTTTTGATAATTATTTTATATTTTTGATATTTAATTTAAGTGATTTTTTTGTATCGAGTGACATGCATGTAGGATTGATCCAAGTATCAATACAAGGGTAACATGTGGATTGCATGTATTCCGTCATTGCCAATCGTCACTCTAAGAAATATGCCAAGACCAATGACGGAGTGAGAGGTGTGCTTGCGTGCACGTGTTTGCGAAGTACAATCGTGGTAGATAGGCTTTGGACTCTCTTCAGATCATAATGATCATCCTTCAACATGATCTCCATTGACTTCGTGTACGTCTGTACATGTTACTTCCACGTTATTTCAGAGGAAGTTGAGAGCGAAGCCCTTAATTAGTTAGTTACAGGACTACTCATGTAATTAAAAATCACGTGATGAAGTTAATTTTATACAGAATGCACATGTTGCAATAACGATTCTGCAGGTACTTTCTTTAAATGCTGCAGGGTTGCTTTATGTGTATCATGGTGTCAGCACCTGTCGGAAAATACTACAAGAAAGATAGTAGTCAATTATGAAAAATTCTATATACTACACTATCATTTCATTTTTATCTTATTATATAAAATATAGCACATTTGTTATTATTATTGATTCTTTATTGAATTATTCTTTATTGTCTAATAATAATAAATATGTCACATCTTACATAATAGAACGAAAAATAAGATAGAAATATGGAGTATAGTTAGGCCTGTGCATAAAAGTCCTTGGATCGATCCGTCCGCAACAACTGACTTGAGCCCACCCGACAAATGTCGGGTTCTTCAGATCCAGATCTCTTTCGGGTTGATAGAACTAATATCGATCGAAACCAATAGATTCGATACCGAGTGTTTCATTTCCAAGCTCTTCCCCTCAAAGTTTCACAAAACCCTTGACACCGCCCACCAGTGCACCACTTCATTTGTGGTCGTTGTTCCCAGCAAAGGTCCTTCTTAATCCTCGAGTTCTTCAATCTAGATCCGTCGGGAAGCAGAGCTGGAAAACCAAAAGATCCCATCTCATTCGCTTTGAAAACCATCACAAGCACTCGATGCATGGAAGGGATTGTCGGTCTGTTGGGGAACAGTACTCGGGGTGGATCTTCGGTATCATTAGGGCCAAAGAGGTGCTTGGCAATGAGACCCAGTGGATCTAGCTACTGCTGTAGTTAAGAGAACCTGCAACATTGGTGGTGATCAAACTAAGCTAAGCTGATTTTCTTCAGGCATTGATGTTGGAGCACGGAGATCTAGGGGTTTTGCTCAAATCACATGTTTCCCTCTTCTCTCTTATTTAAGCATGAGAAAATTATTGGTTTGAAGGCGAAGTGTTTTTTTTTTTCTAGTTTTTGAATTTTTGCCTAAGACCATCTTAGATTTTCAGGTTTTTCTTGTTGTTTAGCTTCCAAGAAAATGTAAAAGGAGTATTGTTTGGTTTCCAAGAAAATGTAAAAGGAGTAGGAAGTGACCAGTATTTTTTCTTGTTCATATTATTTTTCTCTTTTTTCTTTTAATCTCATCATTCTTGTAGAGATCAGTACAATGAAAATTGTAGATAAAATTTAGAAGTTGAAGCTTTGATCAGCAATGGGTACAAGGTCCCTTTATCGACGAAGACAAAAGAGGGCTGAATTTGCAGTGTTTCTTTTAATAATTAAATTTAAGACCAAATCGGGTTGTACAGCTTCGACCCAATTCATTTTGACGGGTCATATCAGGTTGAATTGGCGCCTTAAATTTAGGTGGTTAGGTTGGATCGGGCACAAACCCGCTATTGTGGGCTCGGTTTGCAGGTAGGGCTGTAAATGAACCTGTATACTCGATAGCCCGCTCGGTACTCGCTCAGTTAAACTCGAATCGAACTCGACTCGTGAAAAAAAAAAGCTCGTTCGTAAAAGCAGATACCCGCTCGATTTGTAAATGACACATATCCGACAAAACTCGACTCGACGCGGCTAAGGCTTGTTTAGGCTCACTCGTTTATGCTTGAGTCGACTCGTTAGCTCGACTCGATTAAAACTCATTCATATATTGATAAATATATACATACACCTATGCATGTATATATGCATTAACTAATAATATAAGCATACCACTTTTATAATTAAATATATAATACGTATTCTAATTACTTATGTCTATATAGTGAATATACTTCATAGGTATATTTTATAATTTGTATAATAATTAGTCGATAAAATTTAATAATTTCATATACTAGTATGTGGGAACCATATATGAAATAGATATATGCTATCATATTAAGTGTATGTATTAATAATATATGTAGGCATATAATATATTGTTATTTTGAATAAATATTAACTAGTTAGATATTAATTATTTATAAATTTTTTAAAATTTTATAATTTAATAGAGGTTCTACTTGTTAGTTGTATAAATTCAATATTAGTTATTTATTTATTTATTTATTTTATTAATTATTAAATCTTATTTAAAAAAAAAACAATTCAAGCTCGAGCTCGGCTCAGCTCGAGCTCGTCCTACAAACGAGTTCGGCAAGTATAGTATATATAAATAATTTTGTTAATAATGAGTTCGGCAAGTATAGTATATATAAACGAGCTCGAACTCGTTTGTAGGAC
Organism: Carya cathayensis; assembly: GCA_011037825.1. Classification (NCBI taxonomy): domain Eukaryota; kingdom Viridiplantae; phylum Streptophyta; class Magnoliopsida; order Fagales; family Juglandaceae; genus Carya; species Carya cathayensis. The sequence goes on from QGSO01001576.1 coordinate 253,700, forward strand.
GAGCTCGAGCTCGAGCTCGAGCTTGAGTTGGGATTTTAACTTATCGAGTCGAGCTCGAACAAAGATTTAATAAAAATTTTGAGCTCGAGCTCGAGTATTTTGAGTCGAGCCGAGTTCGGCAAGTCAAAAACTGGTTTGGCTCGGCTCGATTACAGTCTTATTTGCAGGCCTAAGTATAGTATTACTCTTTGTTGTTTTTATTTTATTAATATAGACTTAAATAGAAAAGAAGGAATGGCGATAATGGTAGTTTTTTTTTTTTTTCTAATCAAGCTTAGTATATATAAATAATGAGGGGTTACAAAGGAAGAGGTGGATCTTTTCCACTATCCAGATACAAGAAACAAAGAGGAATAGAAAGAAGGGGTAGGTTACCAAATACATGATTAGTAGCGGCCCATTGCGCCACTGAGTGCGCACACCGATTTTGCGATCGATGGATTTTGGTAAAGGACCAAAGGGGATGATCATCTACTTGGGATTTGATGTCCTTTATAATCGGAGAAATCGCCCAGGAAGGGGTAGAAACTTGACTTTCAATTGCTGAGAAGATTGCTTGGGCATCACCTTCTATTGTTAAACAACTCCTATTGGATAGGAAATTATCACTGGCCATTGTTACTGCTAGTAACGCCGCATTCGCTTCAGCTACCAAAGGAGACGAGGAGATAATTTTTTTCGTGAAAATCTTCAAGATAACACCAGAATGGTTTCTGCAAACTGCTGAGGCAACCAAAAAATCATTTCTCACTGCTGCATCAAAAGAAATGCTAAGAGATCCAAAAGGAGGAGGATTCCATTTGAGATTTTGAATTTTAGACCAGGAGCAATTGAGCCAAGCATTTTTGTAGCTCTCGTAAGATGTGGTGAGTTGCTTCTGTATCTGTATCAGAGAAAAACTTGTAGAATTGTGAACTATTTCATTTCTGTTTCTCCATAAAAGATCCAACAAAATTACTGCATAGAGCTGAAAGTGGTGACTATCTTTCCCTTGAAGGCCTAGAAATTTATCCGGGTGAATAATCATTTCTACCCAATCAGAGATGGAGTGGATTGGCAATTTTGAAATATTTAACGGCCAGCTACCTTGTTGCCATAAAATTCGGACTATCGGGCATTCCACAAAGAGATGAAGAGCTGTCTCCTCCTCTTGATTACAAATAACGCATTCTGTATTGACATGCTGTGAAACTCTTTCTCTTAATATCGCTTTTGTGGGTAAAATATTCCAAAGAATCTTCCATAAAAGGAGTTTATGACGGTCATGAATTTTAAGGCTCCATAGATGCTTATAGAGGGGATTTTGATTCTGGAGTTCGGAGTCAAGGTAGTCGACTTGTGCATGATAAGCTGTCTTGACTGAGAATTTACCACTATGATTAGGAGCCCATATTTCTTTATCCTCCCCTTGTGCTGTTTGGGACAATGGAATCTTCAAAATTTCCCTTATGCTTGGTTGGTCGAAAAGACTTTGTAATTTTCCAATATCCCAAGTTTTCGGGCTTTGAGTGATGAGATCGGAGACTTTGGTAAAGGGCTGAAGGATATCCATATTCCTGATGGGTGTTGGCCTGAAAATTTTTAAAGAAGGAATCCATGGGTCTTCCCAACTATTAACCCTTTGGCCATTTAAAATTTGGAAGCACCGTCCTTTAAGGAGAAGATCTTTAGTTTTAGTTTTGAGAATGCCTTTCCACATTGGAGAATCTGAATTTTTTGAAGTTGTTGTCCAGAAGGTTGAATTTCTGAGATATTTTGAGGATAGTATAGAATGCCATAGGCCAGCATTAGGTCTACTGATCTCCCAACCTGATTTTGCTAAAAGAGCTTTATTCATGTTCTCAGTCAATCTGATGCCCAGACCTCCCATTGTTTCTTGTAGGCAGATGGATTTCCATGACTTGAGGGTGAGATTATGTGCTTTGTCTTTTGGGAAGCCCCACCAGAAATTTTTCTGCATTTGGTCGAGGGTCTTGCATACTGCTTTTGGGATCTAGAAGGTGCTCATGTAGTAGGAAGGAATGGAGCTTGCCACCGATTTTATTAACATAGTTCGTCCTGCTTGAGAAAGAAGTTTTGCTTTCCAACCTTCTAGTTTCAGTTTCACTTTATTTAGCAGGTCATCATAATCTATTCTTTTCCTTCTGTTGAAAGATGTTGGAAGGCTCAAATATTTCATATTTGCCGAAGATGCTTTGTATGGAAGCCAGTTTGAAATTAAAGCTTTGTCTTGACTACTCACGTTTCTTGTAATGAAAATAGAGGACTTTGCAAGATTTATTTTTTGGCCAGACCAGTTTTGGTATTTTTCTAGGCATTCCACTATTGTTTTAGCATTTTTTTCCGAGGCTTTAGCAAAGAAGATTGTGTCATCTGCAAAGAGAAGATGGGAGACTGGTGGACTGTTTATGCTCAGTTTGATTCCTTCAATATTTTGTTGTGCTTCCTCACGCTGAATTAATCGTGATAAAGCTTCTGTGACTAAAATAAAAAGAAAATGCGAAATTGGGTCACCTTGTCTTATGCCTCTTTCTGTTTTAAAGAATCCCCTTGCAGTTGATATGCATTCTTTAATCAAGTTGATCCAGTTTGAGCTGAACCCTAGGTTGTCCATTATTTTGAAAAGGAAATTCCATTCTACTCTGTCAAAGGCCTTTTCCATGTCGAGCTTTAAAGCCATCAAGCCTTTTTTTCCTGTTTTCTTTTTTAGTAGATGGAAGAGCTCATGAGCTATCGTCGTATTTTCTTTGATGTTTCTACCAGGAACAAAAGCTGTTTGTAGCAGAGAGATTATTTTAGGAAGCAGCTTTTTTAGCCTATTAGCCATGATTTTGGTAATGATTTTATAGCTAACATTTGTGAGGCTTATAGGGTGATAATGGCTTGGGAAATTAGGACAAGGAATTTTTGGAATCAGAGCAATATTTGTATGGTTCATCTGCTTTAGAAGTTTCCCACTCAAGAAGAAATTTTGTATGGCTCTAATAACATCCTCTTTGATGATATCCCAATAGTGTTTGAAGAAAAGGCCTGTCATGCCATCAGGGCCGGGTGCTTTATTATTTGGAATTTGTTTAAGGGCATTGAGAATCTCCAACTCATTAGGTATTTTGTTAAGCATATTGTTTTCTGCATCTGTAATTTGCTTGTCGAACAGCTAACCTAGATGTTCCGGAATATGGGGTTTTGATGACGCATAAACAGATTTGAAATGATTTATGAAAGTTGACTCAATAATAAAGGGGTCCATAGACCAATTATCTGGACCCAGCTTGATTGATTCAATGGCATTCCTCCTTCGTCGAATTGTGGTTGTCAAGTGGTAGAACTTCGTGTTGAGGTCGGTTGAGGTGAGCCAAGTTATCCTTGATTTTTGCTTCCATAAGATCTCCTCGTTTTCTCTCTAATTGTGAAGTTGACGCTACAGTTCAAATTCCAATGCTTGATTACATGGCGTAGGTGCGTCACTTTGGACGTCTAAAAGGTTTGATTCAACCTGCTGAATGTTGTTTTGGATTCTCCCGAAATGGTTTTTATTCCATTTTTTTAAAGCGTCTTTTGTTGATCTGATTTTCTTATATAGAATGTAAGCTGGATTGCCTTGAAAGAAAATACTCCATGCTTCTTGAATAATAAGATGGCTTAGAGGATCACGAGTCTAGAATTCTTCAAACTTGAATGATGAAGCATTACGCAAATTTTTAATTGTGTTCAGAAGAATTGGATGATGATCTGACGCTGATGAGGCTAGATGTTGTAGAGAAGCATCGGGAAAAAGAAGTCTCCATTCTTTATTAACAATGACTCTATCAAGCCTTTCTTTAATAAGAGCTGCACCTTGTCTATTTTTTGTCCAAGTAAAATTTGGTCCTGTGAAACCAATGTCAATGAGACCATTACAATCCATAAAAGCTTTTAAACCTCTGTGAGGATTAAAACGAAAGTGACGACCTCCGTATTTCTCCGTCGGATTTATCAAATCATTGAAATCTCCCAAGTATGCCCAAGGCCCTGGAAAAGATTGGTGAATATTTCCAAGGTGATTCCAAAAACAATCTTTTTGATTCAGGTGAGCCGGGCTGTAAACAAAACTAACTAACCAAGGATGATGAGAAGGATCCGAGTAAACAAGAACAGAAATAGCATTAATATTAATATCTATAGGTTCAAGATCCACACCCGGACGCCAAAGTAACAACAGACCCCCTTTTTTACAAGCAACAGGAACGTGCACAAAACGATGGAAACCAAGACTATTAACAACAAAAGAAGTGCGGACATCCGACACTAAGGTTTCTGATAAGAAAATGACATCCGGGTTATGGGTCCTAATATTAACCCTTAGGCTTCTAATTGCCTTGGGACGGGCGAGCCCTCGGCAATTCCAAACAAGAGCTCTCATGGATTTTTTGGAGGCATGTTTAAGCTTGCCTCAAGAGCTAATTTGGATTTTTTCTGGAGATGGAGCGCTGGTCTGGAATACGGATTCATTTTTTCCTTTCCTTTAGATTTATTCATCTTTCCACCGGAGTTTGTTTGCAGTGCTAGTAAAGTGAGCGCTGAAATTTTTTCCTCTGAAGGAGATTTAGTTGCATTAGCTTCCTCCTGATTATTCTTGTCAATTATCTCCTTTTTTATCAGACGTTGAGACTTGCGCTTGGGGGTATTCTTCTCATCCATCTTGTGTTGCCTTTTCAAAGGGAGAATCTTATCGGTTTGATCCGCTGGTTGGGATAAAGGGGCCAACTCGGAGTCTATGATTATGACTTCGTTTGGACTAAGATAATTTTCCTGTTGAGCCAGAGTATTTTCGGACAGAGCTGGTGCAGGCATAGAGAATTCTTTGACCGCTTTTCCGGGCGCAACTTCCTCTGCCTTTGGACTATTATCTCTATTGGTGGTCAGTTCACTTTCTTTCAGAAGCAGGGATGATGATTTCATTTTAAGACTTTGTTGTTCTGACTCAGAAGGGAGAGTACAGTTTGGTTGCAGATGATGGGCTGTTGAAAATAAAGTGCTTTGGGGTTGCATTTCGGTACTTTCCACCAGAAGAGGCCGTATTTCGGTTTGACTTGCCTGATTTTGGGGAGTTTCCAAGAACAGTTTCACATGATCTTCTTTGTAGACCTGCAGTGCCGAGTACACTTTCTTCCATTGAGCTCTCCACGTGGCATTTTTTCTGGTAGATAAGGACTCTGATGGGTGAGGTTGAAGTGAGAATGGTGGTTGTGAGTCAACTTCTGATCTCGGTATTACTCCTTGAGTCAGAAGGGGGACATTTCTTTGGTAAGTATGCAGGAAATCAGATTGAGCAGTTGGGATAAAAGTGAAGGGAATAACTCTAGTGGTTGGAGTAATGAATGAGGGAGGGTCACTGTAGTTGTCCTGTGCCTACCGAAGGAAAGTTGACTGTGGAGAAGATGGAACTTTGCTCATGTTCTGAAAGCCATGCGACGGAGGAGCTTGAAAAAAATTTCTGAGTTGCAGATTTTTGGAAAACAGTCTTTGTTCATCATCATCTCTTCCATGTTGTGGCAGGTTTAAGCTAGAAGAAGAGCTTCCTAGTTCTTTCCCTATGTTACTTCCAAATTCTTCCATATTTTTCCAGAAACCTAGTTCTTTGTCTGCATTTGGTCTGTTACTTTGGTGAGGCCGAATTTCTTCTACTTTTGTGTTCACTGGAACATCCGCTGGTTGGTATGCTGAGTTATGGCTTTGTGAAGGGTAATATTCTACTCTTATAGCAGGGCCAAACCTAGTCTTTGGTAGATTTGAAATAGGAACACCACAGAAGATTTGGGAATGACCAAGTCGACCAAATGCATAGCAAAAATCAGCTAGTTTCTCGTATTTATAACCAATCCATACTTCATTGTTTCTGAATCTCTTAAGGATGAAGCCTTTCTTCAGGGGCTGTGTTACATCAATGGCTACTTTAATACAGATGAATTTTCGGAAAGCCAAACCATAAATCGGATCAACTTCGACTTTGATTAAATTCCCTATCACTTTACCGATATCAACGGCATTTTCCAGATTAAAGTGATCTAATGGTAAACCATGTAATTGGACGTTGAAAATAGCCTCATTCAAACTTATTTCTTCTATAGTTTCTCCCGGTGACCACTGTTTTAGGATCATCAAGTGACCCTTAAAGTTCCAGGGACCCTGATTTAGAACTCTAATTTTGTCTTGAGGAGTTCTAAATGTGAAGATAAATTTGTTTACATCCATATCTTCAATCAAAAAATTTTGAACAAACTTCCATGATGCTTTGATGCATGAATGTATGGCAAACTTATTCAAGGGGCGATCAGCTACTAACCTTCCCACCAGAATTTTATCCGATGATAACTTGGCTACTTCTGGAGCTGTTTTGAGTTGAATGTCCTGCCATGATAAAGCTTCTGTTTGAGAGATGAGTGCTTCAATGTCCATCTTTTTTCTGTTGTTTTCCATTTTGGTACTAAGGAAACCGGATGAGAAGCAAGAGTGTGAGAAAAAATTTGTCAAAGAGTGAGTATGGATGGAGAGAAACAGAGTAAAAAAGAGCATCAAGGAGTGCAGTGATGGACGAAAGGAAGGTTTGAGTCGCCCTGTACGGAGAGAAAAAGGAGCGTCATGGAAAGAAGACGCGGAGCTTTTGGCGATAATGGTAGTTGCTTGGCCTTTAGTGGTGGCATAAAGGTCCCCTTCAACTAAAATGAAATTACAAGATTGGAGTGTTCTAATTTATCTATCATCTCGTTTGATATCCTAGCTTTCCACTAATTAGAAGATAAGCACGTACGTCCCTTCATATCATAACTTAAATGTAGGCTTATTCAAAAATAAAAAAATAAAAAAACGAATTGGAGGGTTTGGTGATATGATTCTGGCTAGCTATACAGCAGAGAGTTTTCAGAGTTTGTTTGGCCCACATGATACAGTCGGGAAGAAATACTAACGATGCATGAGAATATGCCAAACATATTAAATTACAAAATACTAAAGCAAAGATCAAATACAATCAGAAATTTCCTCTAATACAATAAGCTTATTCTGTTTGTTGCTTAAGAGCATCCATGCTACGGACATGGGCAAGTGTATTGTGTTAGTCCTACCAGTATGTAGGTCGATCTTTTGTGCCCGACCCGACCAAAATGACTGCATTTAAGGTGTCAACCCGAATCGAACAGATCTGAACAAAAGAAACTCGGGTCGAAGCCATATGATCCAACCATTAAAGCTTGCAACTTTGATATTCAGCATTGCAATAAAAAAATTCTACTTTCTACTCATCATTTACAAAATATACAATTTGGATCTCAGACTTGGGCTCATCCTCAATCTCAACAAAAAATCCACCAAAAACAAAAAATAAAAATAGCAAAATTGCGTCTGCAGAAGCCGTCGAGTGGCATCATGAAACTCAACTCAAGAGTCCTATACAACTCAATTTTTTAACCAATTTTGTTTCCAATGGTGACGTTCATGTACAATATATGCACTTGGATGGAGTTGATCTTTAACAGATTTGAAGAGCCTTTTGTGGGTCAAATTGACCACTACAGTAACTGGAAGGAACAACAGATAGTTCCTGCCTTCCTCTCCATTCTTCATCAGGTTTCATTGTAATGGGTTTTCCACATAAGCAACCTCAACACACAGCATGTGCTTGTATTCATTATCTCAAAGTCAGGAGTTGCCTTTGCGTTCTTATCCCATGGATTCCAAACCACTGCAGATGAAATTCGCGGCAATTTCAGGATGGCTTTGCTTCCACGCAGCCTGATTGTAAGATTTTGTTGCTTCTATGGCCGTATCGAACATTCTTAGCCACACCCACGAGCCTTTCCTATTGAGGTCACGTATCTTAGTCGAAAACTTCCCCCACAACCATCTATGCATTGATGAATGTTTAGACTTTCCAATTGGTGGTGAGAAATTTGGGTGTTGGGCGGCTAGGTTTAAGTCTGAGAAGTGTGAGTTTATATTTATACTCGGACTGTCAGACGGGTTGACACCCGATTAAAAAACCTATTATTAGTTGGTTTGGAGACTCGATCATATACCCAATAATAGCTGGTTCGGGTCGGATATTTTGCTTGGGTCCATCGGTTTGACGGGTAAAATGCACAGCCCTACCAATATGAACTACTGACCAAGAATCAAATTTGTTCAAAACTGTTCGTGCGTTAGCCAGTATCATACCAACACTAGTCCAGTCTCTTCATTCCAGTTAATGCTTTTAACAACTTGCAAAGCATCACCTTGTAGGATAATATTTTTGAACCCCAAATCTTGACAAAATAGAGATGCCTGGAGAGCAGCTACGGCTTCAGCTACAAAGGAATCAGGGTAAAGCGTCTTTTGCATTCTCAAAGTTGCTTTGACACTTTCTTCCTTGCCACGAACTATGGCCACAATCCCTACCAAAACAATGATTTTTGTCCACTGCTGCGTCCCAATTCAATTTAAAGTGCCTTGTAGAGGAGCTTGCCACTCAATAGAGATGTTATGTTCTGATATGATATTTCCATGAGAGGCTGGAAGTTGTCTAATCTCACCAATAAGAGCTTAGCCTCCCGAGCTAGTTTTAGAGGATGTTGGAAAACGTCTTTAAAAATAAACTTATTTCTCCTCTTCTAAATTTTCCAGCACACTACAACAAATTATTCCATATCTTCCTGAGTTAAAATAGCCAACAACTTCTCTATTTGCTCTTTAAAAACCTGACTGTTTGATCCACTCTTCTGAATGCTTCTTGCACATAGCCGAAAGGCATTCCCATAGTATATATATGCTCCATTGTCTCAACCCTTTGCTTACAAATGACACAATCAGGATTATCAACAGCATTCTTTTTGTATAAGTTGACTCTTGTAGGAAGACCATCAAGACATGCTCTCCAAAAAAAAAAAAAAAAAAAACTTTGCAAGCATTATGTACCTACAAATGTCCAAGTCTGGTAAACTCTTCTTGCTTAGTATGTAAAATTGAGGACTGCCCTTTCATCTGATCCTTATGTATCTCCCCACTAAGGTGATATGCACTCTTAACTACAAATGTTTCCGAAGTAATGCATCTCTATATTAATTTATCTGGCCTATTGCAAGCACTAATTATTGGAATCTGCATGTCAAAATAGTATTCACAAGAGCCTCCTTCCACTGTTGTGTATCATGGTCTAGTAGATTAGACACCTTGGTTTCTACATGTAAAAATCTGCAACTTTGGTGTTTAAAAGTTATTTGCTGCGGAAACCACCTAGTATCAGTCCATATACTTACTTCTTTACCATTTACAATACGCCACATAAGTCCTTCTTTAAGAAGAGGCCGAGTACTGAGAATGCTTTGCCAAATAGAAGAGGGATTACTCTCCATTACGGCTTTGAGGAAATTTGTTGCCGGGAAGTATTTGGCCTGTGTAGTAATGGAGGTTGGATCTTGAATAAACTTCCACCCTTATTTGGCTAGCATAGCAGTGTTGAATAGTTCAAAATCTCTGAGCCAGCGCCTCAGCCCTTCCTTCTTTTCAGCTTTTCCTTTTTGATGACAGCTTACCCAATATATGTTTTTGTGCTCCATGTTTTTTACATGCACGAGGGAAATTATATATATATATATAGGGGCATCTGTATTGGACCTACAAATTACTTAATATTATAAGCATAAATGCCACAGCATATCAATCATGTGACAAAGCATACGCGCCAATGTCGTAAAAGAAATCTAATCAGTTAAAGTATTGATCAATAAAGCACTACTATTAACTATATTTTATAACTGGAAGGAAAGCATTAATTCTGACACGCAGAACTTCAATAAGCACGTTTAATTTGGACAGTAGCTAGCTACGTCCGTAATTAAAACAGCGATGGTATGTCTCTACTTTTAATCATCGATATCTGCTAATTAAAAAAGATATATTAGAAAACTTCACTTCCCCTCTGTTATTGAATCTTGCATTTTAGTTTTCATGACCAAAGCTAGTTTATTATGTACTTACGAAGTGCTGTATATACTATACGTACGTCGTTTGTCAAGTGCACCAATAATAATAAAAAAAAGGTGAAAACCATCATTGCATGTACTAGTACCTTAATATTCCTGATCATGGATCGCCTCCATTAGAGCTTTAAGTATATATATGTATGAACAAACCACTTATGATCTAGATCACTTTGAAGTAGAAGTTTTTTGTAATGAACGCAATAAAACTACCATGATCTAATTGGGATCATGTGGATTCACTTAATTATCGTAATTTCTTAATATGAAAATTGGCGACTCGATCCTAAAAGGTCACTCAATTTAAAGAATGATCAAGTTTTAATATGAGAAATGATATTTGTAGTCATAGATCAGTACTTAGACGTTAATTGCGTTCTTTTTAAAAAAAAAATAAGTAAATATGTTACTCATATGAAAAAAAAATTTAAGTTTTTAATAGTGAATCCCACTAATTTTCAAAAGAGATTTGCGACGCTAGCTTGCATAACTTATAATTGTATCTAACATTAATATTTTAATATTGGATTGTGCTATAAATTACATTATAAAAAATCTAATATAAGTTTCCGCATATATATTCTCGTCCTGATGTAACAAAGACTTCAAAAAAATAAAGTTAAAAGAAATAAGATAGCATATGCATATTTGGTCGTGTGGTTGTTTCAGAAAGTCATGAACAAGGAATTGTTTGTTCTTGAATATAAATATCTATATATATATATATATATAACTACGTACTTTCGATGTAAAATATAGTACTTGACTTGAATATTTAGATCTGTTCTTTTGAATTGAAAAGTCATTCCAAAATTAATTCAACCTTTCGCTTGATCAAGGCTTAATAAGCTGATCTTGAAATATCGCTGTGTGCTGATCGCATATATGAAGAAATAATGGGTATCCCGTAATCCTCCAGAATAGTAAAAAATCAAAGTAGTTGAGGCTGAATTATAACAGATAATAAATTAAGGGCGGTTTGGATATTCAAACTCAAACTATTTCATCTCATATAATTATTGTAATTTTTACAAATTTTCATACAAAATATAATAAACATTTCAATTTTTTCAAAACTTAAAATAAAATTAATATTAAAAAATTATATTATAACAATATTTTATTTGATTTTTAACAAAATATTTTATCTCATTTCATCTAAACTGTGGAAACAAACTATGCCGAGCAAAACACTTTTAACCTAAATTGACTGTAGCTCCCCTAGAATTTTCAACGGTTGAAGATATGGAGACCAAGGAGAACATTTCAACATAGAAGTTATTTTTTCATTAAAAAAAAGAAGACGAAGATAGAAGTTATTTTAAATAGTATTTTTTAAGGATTATTTTATATAATTATTTTATAAATCTATATGAAAGAGGGTAGTTTCATAGGAGTAGTAATAGCCTAACAATCCATTTATAATTTATAGACAACTTAAAATATAATAATATTTTTTATTAAATTGAAATACAACAAATCAAAAATAAAAGTCAAAATAAAGTTTAAAGTATGTGAGTTGTTTGTTGGGCGTATCTTTTCTCTTGTTTGAAACTTATGATATGGTTCTTGTTGTAATAAGAGGCACCGGCAAGGGGATTTATGTAAGACACACTATATATACACGCACATTGATTCGTTCAAGCTCAGAAGTTGGTTTCAACTTGCAGAGGCTGCAGGGTCCATCTATCCTTTCCACTTTCTCAATATCTAATTGATACACACTCTCTCTCTCTTTCTCTCTCTCTCTATCTGTGACTCCATGAAAATCGCATCCACGCCTCTTCCTCTTCAAAATCTACACCTGTTTCAGGCGAGACCTGCCGGCTTCATGTGCCAGATGTCTCTCCTAAACCCTTTGACAAGACCAGTGGCAACTTGTCCTATGTCACTGTCTGAAAAACAGCAAACATCGACTGAGTTAACTCCATTACACCTCGCCAACCTCGAGAAACTGCTCCAGAAGCCGGCTACCCCGCCGAACCAACTGGACCCACAAACCCTTCACAAGGATTCCAAGAATAATGGGCCGATGGAAAACAAGGGAAAAGGTCGACTTGAAGGGCTTAACTTGACTAGACTCTGGCCAGAAGTGAAGGCCTCCGAGCAAATGTCGCCCCGAAATTTTAACCGGCTCCAGCGACTTCTATCAAAGACAAATGAATACTCTCCGAGAAATAATCTTGGCAGCAGATGGCGCGAATACCATGGCAGCAACCACTGGAAAGGCCTTTTAGACCCGCTCGACGAGAACCTCCGCCGAGAGGTGGTACGGTACGGCGAGTTTGTTCAAGCCGCCTACCAATCATTTCATTCAAATCCTACCATGTCAGAAGATGGACCGCCCTCACCGCATCAAGTGGTGTTGCCCGATAGATCTTATAAACTGACTAAGAGTTTGTATGCCACTTCCTCCATCGGGTTGCCGAAGTGGGTGGATGAAATGGCACCGGATCTCGGGTGGATGACCCAACGGTCTAGTTGGATCGGTTACGTCGCGGTTTGTGATGATAAGAGGGAGATCCAACGGATGGGACGAAGAGATATAATCATTGCACTCCGTGGAACCGCAACATGTCTTGAGTGGGCCGAGAATGTTAGGGCCCAATTGGTTCAAATCCAAGAAGATAATGAGGAAAATAGTATTGATCCGACTCAAAGGCAATCTAAAGTTGAATGCGGATTCTTAAGCTTACACAAGACGAGTGGAGCTCATGTGCCAAGCCTAGCGGAGTCTGTGGTTGAGGAGATTCAAAGGCTCATGGACCTATATAAGGATGAGACCCTAAGTATTACTGTCACAGGTCACAGCCTAGGTGCGGCATTGGCTTTACTTGTAGCAGATGAAATCAGTAGGAGAGCCCTAAACGTACCACCAGTTGCTGTTTTTTCCTTTGGTGGACCTCGTGTTGGCAATAAAGCTTTTGCCAACCGTATGAATGCCCAAAATGTGAAGGTGTTACGAATTGTCAATTCCCAAGATGTGATCACTAAAGTCCCTGGTGTATTTGTAGGGGAAGAGCTAGACCAAAAGCTAAGAAACACAAGGGTGGGAGCGGTTGTTGACATGCTTGAGAAAAACATGCCATTAGAGTACTACTCTCACGTTGGAACCGAATTACGGGTTGATACGAAAATGTCACCGTATTTGAAGCCCAATGCTGACATGGCATGTTGTCATGATTTAGAGGCTTACCTACACTTGGTGGATGGGTTCTTGGCATCTGATGTTCCATTTAGGGAAAATGCTAAGAGGAGTTTAGGGAGGTTGCTACAAGATCAGAGATCGAATGTGAAGAAGTTGTATACCAGAAAGGCAAAAGCCTTGACTTTAAATCTTGAAAGCGATAGACTGACCATGTCCGGTTGTTTGCCTAGTCCGACTTGATATTGCTTCATTGTAAAATGTCGCATACAATTCTTTAAAAAAAAAAGAAAAAAAGAAAAAGAAAAAGAAAGATACTTGCAATAAAACGTCAATTTTTTATTGTTTAATTCTATGGTTGCCTCTTTAATTACTCATTGTCCAAACCAAGAATTTCAGTCGCTACGTCGATCTATCGGTCTACGTTGGATGGTCCTTGTTTAGTAGTATAATATGCACGACAGCTACTTTTTGCACTTTGACTAATGTTATTTTTATTATTTATTTTTTATTATTCTTTTATTATAAAATAATGTGATATTAGATGATTGGATAAATATTATTTTATAATGTCACGTTATAAAATAACGAGAGAATTAATATCAATAAATATATTTTTTTTTTCTTTGCACTTTCATTTTCTGTGTTAATAAAATCGTTCCCACAACAGTTGGTCAGTCCCGTGTAAATCGTTGTCGACGTAAAACCATGTAGACTTTTAGCTTTGAATTAATTGCAAAAGTGGTACTTGAATTTTCATTCCTTGATATTGAAAAACTCTAATCTTGTTAGTTATGCTAATCTCGTGTTAATTGTCAAAATGGTAATTATCATGTGGAAATACTCTTAAAATATCATGTCTAAAAAATATAGAAAAGTGATTTTGGAAACATTTGAAAAAAAACCAATGAATGGTTTTAAAAATAGGAAAATATAAAAATATTTTCTTTTTTTAATTTTCTATTTTTAGACAGATTTTAAGGTATTTAAAACCTTTTATTAAAGAACCTATATTTTATAGTTTTAAGTATTTTTAAGGTGGCATACCGATGCAAGTGCTTGTCGTTTTTGGCTAATGCGCGCGTGGCAAAGTAGCTGCATGAAAGGTTTCAAAATAAACATCCAAATGGGTTTTTTGTGACCCTCTAAATTTCATTTGAGATTGAAATTTGAGATCAGACAGATATTTGAAGTATCGAGACATGATATATAATATTATCTGCTCCCGTTTATAATATATAAGTTACAATATTCCTAACTTGCATCTAGTAGTATACAATATTAATAATGGATAATTTTTTTCTTGAGCAATATTATATACCAAACTGAAAACATTTCAAACACTTAAAACATACTTCATAGATAAAAATATATTAAACAACCATGATCACAACACTAGTCTAAAATGGTTGTAATCAAAAGAGTTATGGAGATTCAACTTCATAAGTACAAGTAGTAAACTAAGTTAACTACTATAATATCATCGCCGTCACATCGTTTCCAGTTAGTCGATTTACGGTTCTCCTTTAGCGGCTGAGATAAGATCTATTATTCAAAAGGGAATGGTAGTTGGGACTATCCTAATGAGATTTGTAATAGATTTGATTATAAATCTCAGCAAGTTAACAAAAAACCTCCACACTTATTAATGATGCATGTATGGCTGTAAAAACATGAATACATAATCGAAGTCATAAGTAAGCATAGTATAACTTAACATAAAACATAGCATAACTGACATAACTTGAATTGAAACGTATACTGAACTTGACTTCACATGACAAAAACTTGATCTGAGCCTTGACTTGACATGAACATTACTTAAACTTGAATATAACATGAATTTGAATTTGAACGTAACATGAACTTAGACTTGAACATAACATGAACTTAAATTTATATGTAACATGAACTTGGACTTGAATATAACATTAACTTGAATATAGCATAACATGAACGTGAACATAAAATAATATGAACGTAAACTTGAAACATATTCTTGTCTCATGAGGTTATCATGATTTTCTCATTTCCTTGGGTTACCATGATAGCGTAGTCTTATTTTATGGGGTTACCATGATAAAGTAGTATTATCTCATGGGGTTGCCATTATTTAATAACAATGAACTGAACAATAGCTTAACTGCACAAGATTGTACATTAACGTGAACTTGACATGACTTGAAAGACTATTCCCGGGATACACAAACTATACTCGAGATGAAACGTAATATGAAACAAAATGACAGAAGTCCTACTGTAGTGTAACATGACTTGTACGTAATTCAAAAGACATGACGTATTTGAGATAAAAATATTTCATAGCCATAACATATAACAGACAATATTTCATAACATGTCATAAATATAACAGACAACTTTCATGACATGGCATACTTGCAACAGTGAATATTTTGTGACATGACATACATGTAACAGATGACATACGTATCATAACATACTTGCAATATATAGTAATAATATGTGACATAATATATTATGTAACAGATAAATATCTCGTCATAGAATAAATTCTGTGTAACAGATGAATTTGTAATAACGTGGCATGATATAACATATATGATAACATATATACATACATTGTAGTTCGTTTGCTCATCACACATATAAAGTAAACTGATAGTAAGTCAAAAGCTAACTTACCTCGATCTTTGCATTTTTATGTAAAACTCAAGCGCAATCACGAGAAACTGAAAGTAGTGATTCTAAATGTAAGAACTTAATCACTAACAATTAGAAATATGGAAAAATACTAACTTAGAGTAAGATTACTCTACATGTGAAAAAATGACCATTTTTCCCATAAACTAAGGATTTTGCATCCTAACTTCAAAATCACCAGGTATGTAAATTTTGCCATAAACTCAAATGTCAACTTTGAAAAATTTAAAACTAGACACAATTATGAAAACTTCATAGGGGCTGAAACATGCATAAGCTATTTCCCCTTGATTTTTGTTACAATTCTTCTAAATTTCAAAACTCATGATTAAACCACATTTTTGCAACAAAGATCTTCTTATCCTAAGTTTAAAACATTCTTAAAATATTCAATAAAAATATTCTATTCATCAACACTAAACTTTTTAGTAAAAAAATCCAAACTTTTTAACTAAAAATGCAAATCCTTGAATAATAAGGTTTGATCCATTTTAAAACATCTCCAAGAAATTCAAAACATTCAAATTTTACTTTTAACATATTCGTAACATATTTCTAAGAATAACCATGTTTTGAATAATCAAACAAAAGTCACCAAAAATCACTAAACAACACCTTGAGCATTCGGTTTCATCCTAAGTCTAAAAAAGAAATTGTTTCTAAACTAATTTTGATTAACCCCTTGATCTATGACTTTAAACGATTAGATCTTCAAACCAAAACATCTCATAGTTTAAAATGGTATCATAAAACAAGTACAAGCTTTAAACTCAAAACCACATGGTTCGAAATCAACCAAAACATCCCATGGTTTAAAAATGTGTCCTAAAATAGATCCAAGCTTTAAACTCAAGTCACATGGTTAGAAATCAACCAAAACATGGATCTAGCCAAAAACATCAATCCTTTGGCTTAACTAAAAATATTCTTGCATAAAAATTCATATTTTTGAAACTAGTATCAAATATCTTCAAACTAACATCCTAACATGTATATAAGAGCCTTAGGATCCTCAAATAAAAATACCAAAACTATTAGAATAAGATTAAACCACAAAAGATCTAAACTTTCTTAAAACAGAAACTATATTTCCTCTTCCAGTTTCTAACTTTCTAGATCTAAGAAAATATTCCATCAAAAGTTTTAATCATGCAACAAATCTTCAACCAATAATCAGATACACATTTTAACAATACTCCATAAAAATTTTGGACCAATATCTTTTTTTTTTCTTTTTTGATAGGAAAACCACTTTCATTCATAACCAATCAGTATTACAAACGTAAATTAGTCCATAGGACTTGTTCAACACTAGGGAGAACAGACTCCCACCAAACACTTGTATCAATAACATTTCTTGCAAACCTTGCTAGTCTATGTGCTGATTCATTTGCTTCCCTATTGACATGCACAATCGAGCAAACTGGTATTTTAGTTTGTAGCTGCTTGATATCTGTCACTACATTCCCAAACATAGAATTGGATAGCTCAGGTTTTGATAACTCTTGAGCTAAAATCAAAGAGTCTATCTCAATGCTTAAAGACTGCAACCCAAGAGGGATACAAAATTGCAAGCCTCTCAGTATAGCAATTAATTTGATCTCTAAAGGCTCCATCACTACTGCCTCCTTTTTACTAACCGCCAGTAGCACCTTTCCTTCCCAATCTCTAAGAATGAGGCTGACCCCTGCACTGCCATCAACATGAAAGATTGCTCCATCCACATTGAGCTTTGTCATCCCTTGTGGAGGCAATTGCCACTTGGTCATTCTCTGAATACCACTATGATTAAGGCCTTTTAATACCTTATAAGCCTTATGCAAACAAAGAGCATGATTGATTACCTTTGCTGCTTCCAACTGTTTTTCCTCAAACACCCACTGATTTCTTCTATACCAGCATGCCCAAGCAATCATAAACAATCTTTCCAACTCCTCTTGACAGTGATTACCTTGTACTCAAGCAACTATCTCTCTAAAGTCCTCATGTGGTCTTGCAAGCCTGGCTTGAGGAAACTGTTGATCCCACATTTCAGTAAGCATCTGACATTGTTGAAGAGCATGTGTTGTGCTTTTGATACCTGCAAAACACAATTGACAGGTGACATCTTCAATTATCTTCCTCCTTTCCAGATTGCATATGGTTGGAATGGCTTCAATGCAAGCCCTCCACGCAAAAATCTTAACCTTATGGGGGACTTTCATCCTCCAAATAGCCTTCCATAGCTTTTTATCTGCTCTACTCCTAGAGCTTTCCCCCTCTGTTGGTGCTGCAACCAAAGTTTCAAAAAATTTATAAGCACTTTTAACACTACAACAACCATTCCTCTCCATGCCCCATAGTAACTTGTCCTCATGGTTTTCTGAGCGGAGAATAATTTTCAGAATTGCATCACTAGGTTCAGGGGCCAATAGGCTTCTGACTTTGGGAACATCCCACCACCCAGAATTTTGATCAATTAGAACCTCTACTCTATGTAACAGCCCGATAAAATTTAGCCTTATCTCCTCACCCTTCTCTTTCCTTTTATTTCGCACACATTAGACAGCACGGCAATCAGTTTTGGATTCTTTCCCAACAGCAATCACCATCTCTCTCGTCTTTATCCTCACCCGAAATCACGTGTATAATTTATCTTTTCTCGTAAATCATGTTATTTTGTTCTTCACCCGACAACTGAAAGATCATGAACCGATTTATCCTAAGTGTTGTACCTCGATGGCGTGTTCCGAAAGTTATCCACCGGGTTTCAAAGTAAGATAGATATTTTAAAGATTATGGATATGTTAAATATCATGGAAATATCTATAGGAGATATTTCCAGTATTATCAGATAAGCTTGTTTTTAAAGTAGCACAATTATAATATTTATAATTGTGGATAATTACTTAGATTAAATATTTTAGTTGTTTTAAGATATTAAGAGGTTTAACTTTATGTTGAAAACTCTTATTTAAATTAAATGGTTTTATCCTCTCTGAGTGATTTAATGATACTTTATCATTTTATATAATGATGAAGAAATATTATTTTATAAACTTTAGTTTATAAAATAATATTCTATCTTATTTCCTCTCAATATTCTATTTGAGTGTTTTAGTAATTTAAATGATTTTATACACTTTGATTAATTAATGATACTTTATCATTTTATATAATGATGAAGAAATATTATTTTATAAACTTTAGTTTATAAAATAAAATTCTACCTTAATTCCTCTTAGTGTTTTATTAAAAATAAAACACTTACGCGTTTACAAATCAGTGTTTTAACTCATCGTTGGATTGTTTGAGGATCCCGAAGTGTAGGATTGAAGTTAATTACTCAGGCCCCTACCCTTTTCCCTTCACTTTTTCCTTTTTCCTTTTTCTTCTTCTCTCTCCTCTCTTTCCTCTCCATGGCCGACTACACGTGATGGCCTTCCTCCATGTCCAATCGGTTCGAGCTTCCTACCGGCGCCACCTCCGGCCGCCGTGCCTCACCTCTCTCACCGGCGTGACCTCCTCCCTCCGGTGAACACTATCCAACCGATGGTGAGTTAAACCGGTCACCGATTCTCTCTCTTTCTCCCTCCAAATAAATGGGTCTTAAGGCTTTTTCCACCACTTTGGACCACCATGCACGGTGGAAACGACCACCAAGCACCACCATTTGAACCACCATGTCAAGGGCTTCCTCCCCATGTCCTTCTTTCTCCCTAACTCTCACTCTTTCTCATATGGGTGTCTCAAGCCACACATTCGGTTGCACCACCGTGCACCACCATACACGGCCACCCGTGGTGTTTCACCACCACCATCTTGTTCCTCTCATCACCATGAACTTCCTCAAGAAATTTCATGGCCAACGGAGCTTTGTAGAGCTCTCACTCTCCCTCACTCTCCAAGGCCGAAAATGGCTTCAAACGGCGATCCGCGCCGTTAGCCACCGTACACCACCTCCTCGCCACCACAGCTCCACCACATGTTCCTCTACCTTTCTCTAGCTTGCCATGAAGTTCTATGGCATTTCGCTACCTCAAGCAAACACCCACATTCGGTTTTACTGTTCACGGCGTGATGCCGCCGTGCTCCGCCACGTTTGACCACCACAAGGTGACCCTGAGCCTTCCAAGGCCACGCCTAGCTATTCTCAAGCCCAAACTACCACTTTATGTGGTGGACAGCCACCGTACGCAGTGTTACCGCCACGTACGCTCCTCCGACGCATGTTCGTGACGAGCAGCGAGCGACGCACGGGTTATCCCGTCGATGGTATAACCCTCTATCTCTAGTTATTTACGTTTAAAGTAGTTAGTTGGTTGGTTTGTGGACTGTGTAGTTGTATTTGTGGAGTTCGCTGCGTAGTTGTGAAGCGAAGTGTGGTTGTGAAGTGTTGGGCTTGATTTTGTAGTTTTGTGGACTGTGCTGTGAAGTATGGGCGTGAGATGGATGTCGTAGTTGTGATATGGCATGTAGATGGAAAAGAGTTCACGTGAGTGTACTCTGTACTAGGTCGGGATACACCGGATGGCGTGTCACGAAGGGTTGGATGGCGTAGTAGAGAAGTGTGGAGCAGTGTTGGGAAACTGTATGACAGTGTCCCGAAGCAGTGGTGATATGGCTTATAGTCCGGGGTGACGGGTGTCACCTTGTGGTTGACTATGGCTAAGAGTATATGGATTGAGAAAGGAGTTGTTTGTTTGGTTGTTATTGATAATTTTAATGAACTTGATTTAGTGCAAAGGCTTTCTGAAGTCAAATTATCTCTTTCGAGTATAGTGAAACCTCAAGTTGCCCGTGGTGTTGCAAGTGCTCACAATATGGCAATTGAGTTCAGAATTTAAAATCTTAAGGACTTGAGTGTTCCTCTTCCAGCTGTTGTGCAGTTCCTCGTGTTTCGCATTTTATTCTCATAGAACGCGACGATCGAAGTAAGTTAGCTTCTAACTTACTATCAGTTTATTGTGTATGTGTGATGGGTAAGGGAACTACAATTTATGGATGTATGTTATCATATATGCCATGTCATGCAATGTCATTACATGTTTATCTGTTACGCATGATTTATTCTCTCATGATTATTTATCTGTTACACAATCTTTTCTGTCATACAATGATGTATGTTATAAGTATGCCATGTTAAGTATG
Organism: Carya cathayensis; assembly: GCA_011037825.1. NCBI lineage: Eukaryota > Viridiplantae > Streptophyta > Magnoliopsida > Fagales > Juglandaceae > Carya > Carya cathayensis. The sequence continues at coordinate 274,652 of QGSO01001576.1, forward strand.
CCATATGATACATGTATGCCATGAAATGTTTATGATTAAATTATATTGTGCCATTTACAAGTATACGACATGTTAGAAAAGTATATGATATTAAATAATATCTCATGCATTAAGAAAGATAAGACATGTTAAGGGTGACACTGATCTAAGCGTGTTCATCACAAGTTATGTTATGCGGTGCCACGGACTCAAGCGTGGTTCATCTTATGTAAAGTTCATATAAGTTTCAGATCATGTTCAAGTTAAGATATTCATGGGGCCACAACAACTGTGGAGCATGAAGTATGGGGCCACAACAACTGTGGAGCATACACTACGTGAGACACAGCAATTGTGACACGTAGAATACGTGTCATATTTTATGTTACGTGTATTCAAGTTTCAGATCAAGTACATGATAAGTCTAGTTTCAGATCAAGTTCATGTTATGCTATGCTCACATACATGTTATGTTCATGTTCATGTTATGTTCCAAGTTCATGTTCACATCATGTTATGTTCACGTTTATGATATGTTCAAGCTCATATTCATGTTATGTTATGTTCACGTTCACATTATGTCTCAAGTTCACGTTTATGTCATGTTATGTTCAAGTTTATGTTATTTTCAAATTCAAATTTATGTTATGCATGTTTACGTTCATGCTATATTTCAAGTCCATGTTATGTTTCACGTTCATGTTATGTTGCTAGTCCATGTTATGTTTTAAGCTCAAGTTCATGTCATGTTAAGTCAAGTTCAATTCACGTTTAAGTTCTGGTTATGTCATGCTATATGCTATGCTTATGTACGACTTTACTTATGCATTTATGCTTTTACTGCCATGCATGCATCTTTAACCTGTGTGGGAGTTTTATGTTAACTTGCTGAGATTTGTAATCAAATCTCACCGTGGTAGTCCCAACTACCATTCCCCCCGAATGGTAGATCTTGTTACAGGACCCGAAGGAGAATTGGAATCTGACCAACTGAATACGGTCGACTAGGCCACGGTGCGATGTTGATGATGACATAGTATTTAACTTAGGTTAATACTTGTACTTTTGGAGTTGTATCTCAAGTATTCTTTTGATCACAACCATTTTGGACTAGTGTGGTGATCACAGCTATTTAGTATGCCTTTATGTATGAAATATGTTTCAAGTATTTGGGATATTTTTAGTTTGGTGCATAGTATTGCTAAAGAAAAAGAAAATTTAAATTATCCGCTGCGAATATTGCATAATGCTAGATGCATGTTAGGAACATTGCATCTTATATGTCATGAACGGGGGCAGGTAACCTTGTGTTGCATGTCCCGACGCTTCAAATGTCCGTTCAATCCCAAGCGGAATTTGGGGGCGTCACACTCTATGGTCATCTTCTGTTGATACCACTTCTGATTGTTGTAAACATTTGAATCTAGGCACCCAATGGTCTTCCCATAACCTTATCATTCTTTCACTGACCATATGCCTCTCCACACAAAAGATGGATTATGTCCAAGAGTTGCAGTTTGAAAATTTGAACTTGGGAAGTATCTAGCCTTGAATATTTTGTGAAGTAGGCTCTCCTCATTTTGCATAATTATCCAGCCTTGTTTTGAAAGTAAAGCCTCATTAAAAATCCTTAAATCTCTAAACCCCATTCCCCAATCACCTTTTGGCTCACACATCCTCTTCCAACTTACCCAATGTATCTTCTTTTCTTCCTTTTTCTGCCCCACCAAAACTTAGCCATCATATGTTCTAATTCATATCAAAGAGAGCTGGACAACTTAAAATAGGACATAGCATATGTTGGGATAGCTAAAGCCACTGCCTTGATTAGAATTTCTTTGCCCCCTTGAGATAAAAGCTTTTCCTTCCATTGCTATAGCTTGGACCAAACTTTGTGCTTTATGTCAGAAAAAGCCCTCCTTTTATCTCTTCCTACCATTGATGGTAGGCCTAGATATTTGTCATAATTCTGGTAAGCTTGAACTCCCCAAAAAGAAAGGATTTGTTGCTGAACTTCTGAGTGGACATTGTTGCTGAAAACCATTGCAGTCTTCCCTCTATTGATTCTTTGGTTTGATGTGTTCTCATAAGTTTCAAGGATTATTTGTAACTCCATGTTCTCTTGAAGAGTGGCCTTGCAAAAGAGGATGCAATCATCTGCAAATAGCAACTGACTCACCATAGGAGCCCTCCTGCACACTCGAATGCCTGAAATTTGCTTTCTTGTGCTAGCTTCATTCAAAAGAGATATTAGACCCTCAGTCCGCTTTAAGAAAGATATGGAGATAGTGGATCTCCCTGTCTAATTCCACGAGAAGGATAAATAGGGCCAACTGGTTCACCATTAATGAATATAGAAAAAGAGACTGTTTTGACACAAAGCATGACTAAATGAATCCATCTAGAAGCAAACCCCATGTGTTTCATTACATCCTCCAAATAATGCCATTCAAGCCTATCATATGCTTTCGTTATATCTAACTTAATAGACATGTAACCCACTTTAGCAATTCTTTTTCTTCTTAAATAATCAATCATTTCATAGGCTACTAGGATATTATCAGAAATGACACGACCTGGTACAAAAGCACTTTGAGAGTTGGAGATTACTTGGGGGTAGGACAAGTTTCAGCCTATTTGACATAACCTTGGAGATCAACTTATAAATGACATTACAAAGACTTATGGGATGATACTGGGATACTAACTCAGGCTTTTTAGTTTTAGTGATGAGAACAATGAAAGTATGATTTAACTCAGCAGGAAATTGACCTTCATTAAGAGCATGCAACACAGCTTTTTTCACAGACTTTCCTACAATATGCCAGCATGTTTGATAAAAAATGGGAGCGATACCATTGGGTCTAGGAGATTTGGTATGTGGTCCATTTGTTGTAATGTAATCTGTACTTCAGCTTCTGTAAAAACCTTAGTGAGGTCTTCATTCATTACTGCTATTACCCTGCCTTGTAAAGAAGATAAGAAATCATTGCTAGTTGAAGTACCATTTGATGTAAACATCTCTTCAAAATACTTCATGATCAACTCATCCTTATGCTCATCTTCTTGCCACTCTCCATGTTCATCCTTCAACCTTGTGATTGTATTCTTCTTTTTCCTTTGACTGGCTTTACTATGAAAATACCTGGTATTTTGGTCACCCCCTTTTAACCAAAGTGCTTTTGATTTCTACCTCCATAGTATTTCGTCCCTCCCCAGCCATATTTGTACTTCCTCTCGTGCTTGCTGTACTGCTACTCTATTTGAAACTCTTGAACTCTCAACTTGAGTCTTTTGTAAGTGCACCCTTGCCAACTTCAATCTCTTCTGAACAGTTCCAAAGCTAGCTTTGTTCTAGCTTAACAAACTGTCACTACACCTCGAGATCTTGTTCACCACCTCTCCAATAGCTCCATTACCACAATGAACCTACCAAGCCTTCATAATCACCTTCCCACACTCTTCATTTTCTGTCCAAACTGCTTCAAACCTGAAAGGTTTTGGACCCCTGAACTTTTGTAAACAACCCTCAATTTGTATCACATTTGGGCTATGATCTGAATATGCAGCAATAGAATGAAAGACCTTTGCATATGGAAAATCTGTACACCATGCATTGTTTGCTAGGGCTCTATCTAGTCTTTCATGAATAGCATAAACCCCTTCTCTATTGTTCCACTAGGTGTACTTGATTCCCTCATAACCCAAATCTAGTAAGGCACAATCATCTATTATTCTTCTAAAACTCTCCATTTGAGATTCAGATCTATCCTTTCCACCCTTTTTTTCAACTCGGCTAGTGATTTCATTGAAATCTCCCATCACCAGCCAGCTCCCATGATCACACCTATTTAAAAGTGTCATTAAGTCCCAAGTTTCTACCCTCCTACTGGTTTCTAGATGCCCATATAGACCTGTAAATTGCCAATAACCCCCACTACTACTATCCTTCACTTCAGCATCAATGCGATGCTTAGAGAAGCTTTAATGGTCAACTCAATCTCCTTTCCCCATAACAAACAAAGACCTCCACTCCTTCCCTCACAATCCACTGTTAGGCAATTTTGGAACCCCCATAACTAACTCAATCCTACTATCCAATATCTATCAATTAGCTTGGTCAAAAACTAAAAAATAGTATATACACTCTCTAGTTTATTGACCATAATGAATTTTATGGGGTTTAAACAATTTTGGACAGACCCAATAATCTTCAAATGGAATAAATAAGATGTCCATGTAAACTAGACTAAAAAAGGAACAATGTTCCTGAAGGGAACCTTGTGAGAAAATACTTACAAAAGCTTTGAAACAGGTGTGTAAAAGAACTCAAAAAAGTTGTCCAAGAGAGTCTTTTTTGTTTTTCCAAAGAAAAGTGAAAAGAAGAGATGGGTTGCATGTAAAATGGGCTGGAGGGCTTCTTACACAAGTGAGGGAAGATAATAAGGCTAAGAGGGAGCTTGAGTGTTGGTATTGCCAACCCAAATCGGTAGACAAAATATCCCAAGATATCTCTCTCCAAGCTGCCTTGTAGAAGTAGAAGACTAAAGTGGCTTCTAGCATTTCACTTCAAGTACACTCTAGGGTCTTCTTGGGTAGATATGGTCAGCCAACTGGGGTGTAGTACTAGGGTTGTACACCAAACCGAAAAATCGACTGCCACCAACAGAAACCAACCTCCGAAACCAACTAAAAATGACTAAGAACTAGTTGGTGGGAAAGTTAAATATATAGGAACTAACGTCGACCGGTTCGGTTTGCCATTCAACCCTGGGAAAAACTGCTGAACAGGATTACACCAGCTATACCTTTTTTTCCCTTTATACCTATAGAGAAACGATGCCATTTCACTTTAATGAGTGAAACAACACCGTTTAAGACCCTGGACTAAGAAAAAAAATTTAATGGAATGGTGTTGTTTGGCTTAAATGGGATTAAACAAAGTTACGAACCCTACATCTAGCAAGTCATGTGTAGATGAATTCCCATATGTTAAGCCAAATTCTATATTTTTCCCATCATGAGCAAAAGAAGATCCACCTTCAACATAAGAGTTTGGATCACTTTTGTTAAGATGACCATCATCCCCAAATATAGTAGTTGTATCATCGGTTGGATCTTGCATATATAGAGTTATGAGTACATATTATAAATCATATTCAATATTGAGAATAATAAGACATCTATTATACCTCGGCCTCTTCAATATTTGAATCATCATCTTCTTGAACCCATTCGTCCAATGGATTCCTAAGTAATAAGTGTTCTGTGATGGCATCATAAGTTTTTCTTCTTCGAAGTTGTTTCTCTTGAAGCCTTAAATTATAATGTACATAAACAAGATCATTAAGCCTTTTTTCAGCTGGACTATTATGTCTCTTTGTATGAATTTGATCAAATGTACTCCAATTCCTTTCACAACTAGAGGATGAACAACTTTGGCTCAACACCCTAATTGCAAGCTTTTTCAAATTTGGACCACTAATGCCGTGTTGTTGCCACCATGGAGATACAAAATAAATATTAGTTTGACAGCTATTTTATACATATGAAGGAAGACATTTTCAAAAAGTCCATTGTTGTTTTAAAATAAACTCCTGCTTGCAACTCTTTCCTATTCCCGATAACCGAGTCATATCCAAAATCTCCTTTTCCATTAACAAAGTCATCAATCCACAAAAGAGTCCCTATTTGGATAAAATAAATTTAACAAAATACTTCCATAAAATCTCCTCGATAACGAAGCATTGGTTTCAAAAAGTAAGTTTCTACATGAAGTGAATACGGGTGTGCACTGACTTAGTCAGGATTGGATTCCCCTAAATCCAGCTTCGACTCTGACTTTTTTAGAGTTCAAATTTGAATTCTAGCTCCAGCTCCGACTTGTGTAGGCTCTGATCTGACTCTGACTTCAACTTGTCGGAGTAGAGTTGGTTTGAGCTTTCAGCTTTGGGCATTTTTTTACTTTCATGTTTAGCTCATTTAAAAAAAAAACAATTATGGGCTTTCAAATTTAAATTTTTACAAAAAATAAAAAACTAAAACTAAATCATTCACTACTAATTTACTTCTAGACTAATATCTAACTTATTTTTATACTATTTTTTTTTTTAAAGAACGAGCTTCATTCATTAGATTAAATGTTGAATACAAGGAGGGTAGTCCTCAATAATTACATGGTCTTCCAAGCAATTGAGAGCATATTTTGTCAAACAATGAGCTATAGTATTGATTTCCCCAGGGACATGTTTAACAAACCAACTTCTAGTCTTTGATAGAAGAAGTTTGATATCTCTGATGATGATGCCAATGGAACTCCAACTTTCTTTCTATTGTTTGATAGCTTGGATCACTACAAGAGAGTCACCTTCTAGGATGAGCTGGTGAAGCCCAAATTCAGCATAGAAAGAAGTGGCTCTAAGTGCTACTGCCACTTCCCCTAGTAGAGGATCAGGTGTTAAAGGTATAGAGGAGCATAGGGTGGCAGTGATGCAGCCTGCAGAATCCTCGACCACCACTCCTATGCCCACCAAGGAGTTGCCTTTATTTAGAGTTGCATCCCAGTTGACTTTAGAGAAACCTAGAGGGGGTGCAATCCATTGGGTGTCAGGGGTATCCTAACCATAGGCCATTTTGAGTTACCTCCTTGCCAGGTGCTAGTGGACAGCAGCTCTGTGCTGATTTGTTTAGAGACTCAAAGAGAAGATTTAAATAGCCTCTCAAATATCCATGTGTTCCTTCTATGCCAGATCATTCTAGTAGTGACAGCTACTTCAGTGAGTTCTTCAAGAGAGAATTGATCCAAGATAGATACTAGGACTTCTTCAAAAGGACCATCCATTACACAAGATTTTTGGAGTTTCCTTGAGCATGACCACCACACATCTTGGGAAGCACTGCAAAACCAGAGAGCATGAGATACTGATTCAGGTTGGAGATGACAGATTGGGCAATGAGGGGACTCTACCACCTTCCTTAAGTGTAGACTGAGATTAGTGGGAAGGGACTCATTGGCAACTTTCCAAAGAAAGGATTTAGTGGCACTAGGAGCCTTGATGCCCCAAAGTTTGTGCCAGAAGCTTGAGGTGGTATCCTTCCTAGAGGACTGGCCTTCACTGTCTTCCTTCATGGTGCCTTGTAGGTGGTATGCACTCCTCACTAAGAACTTCCCATTGGCTAAGCATCTTTAGGTCAGTAGATCATGGTTTCCACAAGGATTGATAGGCAGCCTGATAATCATATTAGCCTCTTGTTCTGAGAAGATAGCATAGATGACAGGGAGGTTCCATTGTAGAGAAATTGGATTTATGAGCTCAGAAACTGTTGCATCAGATGGCAAGATACTAACAAGGGATTGAACTTGAAAAGTTGAGGGACATGGTAGCCATTTGTCTTGCTAGATCTTTACAACATAACCATTCCCTACTTTCTATAGGAGGCCTTCTATGAGGAGGGGCCTTGCTGATAGGTAGCTTTTCCACACAAAGGAATCATTGCCTCTTTGTTTAGCTGAGAGGAAGTCAGATGAGGGGTAATATTTAGCTTGAAGCACCTGAACTACAAGGAATGAAGGGTTTTGGAGAATTCTGCAACCTTGCTTGGCAAACAAGGCCAAATCAAAGTGTTCAAACTCCTGAAAACCTAAACCTTCCTCCTGCTTTGGTTTCCCAAGAGCTAGCCAATTAATCCAATGGATTTTTGATTTGTTATCCTTTTGACCCCACCAAAAGGATTGCATGAGCTGGTCAATACTCCTTAGGATGGTTTTAGGGAGCTTAAATATGCCCATACTATAGATAGGAATTGACTGCAGGATAGATTTTAGCAAGACTTCTTTACTAGCTTGAGATAGCACATTAGTTTTCCATTTAGACATCTTGGCTTTGATTCTATCAAGTATTGAGCTAAAAGTTTTGGCCTTGTTTCTCCCCACATAAGAAGGAAGTCCCAAATACTCGTCAAATGTACCAGAGGCTTTGACTCTTGCTGACTCAAGGATGGCTTGTTGTGTCTCTAGTTTGGTGTTGTTGCTAAAGAAAATGGAGGATTTGTCCAGATTAAGTCTCTACCCAGAAGCTTGCTCATAAGTGCTGAGAATATTTTGTAGTCTACTCCACTCTGCTGGGATGGGTTTGTAGAAGACTAAGCTGTTGTGTGCAAAGAATAAATGATTGACACAAAGAGCTCCTCTTACAACTAGAATCCCAGATATTGAACCCTGCAACTCAACTTGATTTAAACAGAAACTAAGCATTTTAGAGCAGATAATAAAGAGGTAAGGGGAGAGGGGATCTCCTTGATTCCTCGAGTAGCTTGGAGAGATTCTTGAGGGATACCATTAATTAAAATAGAGTAGCTCACAATGGTGACACGTTGCATCACCAACTCAACCCATGTGCTGTCAAATCCCATTCTAAGCATAACAGCATGCAGGAATCCCCACTCCACTCGATCATTAGCTTTGCGCATGTCAAGTTTGAGAGCCATATACCCATTGTGCTTCCCTTTTAGTTTGTTTTGCATTAAGTGTAAAAGTTCATAAGCAACAACCACATTGTCATAGATCAACCTCCCTGGAATGAATGCACTTTGTGTGGTGGAGACTAGGCTGGACAGAATAGGTTTTAGTCTATTAGCAAGTGCTTTGGCAATGATCTTATAGAAGACGTTGCATAGACTAATAGGTCTATAGTTTGTGACAGCTTGAGGGGATTTCTTTTTAGGAATCAGTGAGATGAAGGTTTGGTTGAGTTCATGGAGACCCTTCCTAGTGTTCAACACCTCAATGATTGCTCCAGTTACCTCCTTGTCAATAGTGGCCAGTGATGGTGATAAAGCACAGCTGGGAAGCCATTTGCGCAAAGGTGAGCCTAGGGGGTTCATTTCTTTTATGGTTTTCTCCACTTCCTCTATGGTGTATTCTTTGGTAAGGAAGTAGTTCATATCTTCATTGACTAAAGGTTGGAAAGAGTTGAAGACAACAGCCATACTTGTTGGATTAGAGGTGGAAAGCAGGCTCTGGTAGTAAGACTGGAAAGTCTTGACAATATCTTATTGTCTTGAGGCTAGAGCTCCATTCTCATTGGTAATACTTTTAATTGAGTTCACCTTTCTTCTATGGGATGCACACTTATGAAAAAATTTGGTATTCCTATCCTCCTCCTTAAGCCACTTCTGTTTGGCCCTTTGTCGTCATTTCAACTCTTCTTCCTCAAGGTACTTATCCACTTCTCTCTTTAAAGAGCTGATCTGGTCATTAGTTGACCAGTATTGGAGTTTTGCAATAACCTTAGCCTTTGTCTCTTCTAAGTGAGGAGTCTTCTCTGGTTTCTAAATATAATGCCCATCCTTGAGGTGGGACCTTTTCTGTTCGATTTTGATAAAAATTTACAAGAATTACGATTCCTTTTAAAATTTTTTTCCATTCATGCCAGGATACAAAAGACTTCATGTTATAAATAAAATTCGTTTTTCTTAATTAAAATATTACAACGGAAAACATTAAACTTTATAATTAAAGTTTTTCGTACAAAATATCTTGCCTAAGCCTTCGTGCTCTTCCCTTTGGGCTGTGCCCGTCCTGACCTGTCATGCTCATCTTGTGCCTGGGAGGGCACACATAAAAACTAAAATGAGTCGATGACTCATAAGCATTATTTCATACAGTCAAAATATAATAACATAGATTTTCAGTCATGCAGTTATCATTCCATACGTACATATCATACATAGCATGCATAGACATTCTTTTCATTTTAAAACGTTGCGAGGTGGGGTTTTTCTTTAAAAACATGATTTCTTCTTTAAAACAGTTCCCTACGCATTGCTGCCTTCATTTCTTAAAGAGTCTTTTCATGCATTTATTCTTTTACATACATTCATGCATACATACATTCATTCATTCATCTTTCCTTACTTACTTACATTCATGCATTCTGTTCATCCATACATACATGCATTCTTTCTTAACATGTATCCATTCATTCTTATCACTTTCATTGGCCATAGCACACTGTTACGCCTCGTGTGCTAGGGTTAGTGATCCTTTGGACCTGATTCCGCCCGTAGCCATGGGTTGGAAATCCATTTCGTCAGGGTGCAGCACTGCGTGCACTACTAGTACTACTTACCCATCATTGCAATCTGCCCCGTCCAGTCCATTCATTGGTACCATTTCCATTTCAGTCCATGTGGCCCTTGCGTATTTTCATACATCATCCATTCATTTTAGTTCGTTCATCCCTTTACAGTCCTTTCCTTTCCTTTGCAATTCTTACTATTCTTCAGTTCATTTCTTTCATAAAAGTCATTTTAAAAGAAAAAGTTATTTTAAAGTAAGTTTCTCTTTTAGAAAAAGTCATCTTTTATGGCATTATTTAAAACATCGTCTTTCATAGAGACATTTTAAAACGCTTTCATAGGCACATTTTAAAATACTTTCATAGGGACATTTTAAAACACTTTCTTCGCTTTGTTTAAAGCATAGTTTTCTTTCTTTTTGTAAAAGTTGTTTTAAAAGAAGTTTCTTTGAGAGAAAATAATTTTCTTTCTTTTTCATAAAAGTTATTTTAGAAAGAGTCTGAAAAAGTTGTTTGGGAATAGTTTTCTTTCTTTTATTTTAAAAGTTGTTTTAGAAACAGTCCATTTCAGTTTCAGTCCTTACCATGCTTAACAGTTCTTTCTTGTCTTTTAAAGCTTCATTTCGTTTCTTTTCATGAACATACATACAATACCTACTACTTATAGCATCCATTCACATGCATACACGTACATACTTTGGGTGCATGAAAAGGGGCTGCCAAGGAGGGCTGTTACGTACTTATACTTGAAAACTTATGTTTCGTTTCTTCTTATTTCGCAAAACATGTCTCTATAGAGAAAAGTTTCATTTTTCCTTTTAGAGAAAAAACTTTTGTTTTCTTCTTCGTTTATATAAAAAAAACCCTAGAAGAGTATAAACGTAATACTTACCTAGACTTCATGCCATACTCAATCCATGCAGTCCATTCGTGTGCACGCCAGATGGCAACCTACATGCATATACATAACCTTACGTCATCATCTATCTAATGCATAAGGAACTATTCTAAAAATAGAACTATGCCTCACTTGGAACACTCTTTGTCCATCCTTGGGCTCTTACGAGCCATTTACTATACTAAAACCTTCAGGGTCTTACTCCTTAAAGTGAACCCCCGTGATTCACCTTAGGGTTAAGACACTAAGACCTTCGTCTCATTCTTCTATTTCCACAATCCGACGCATGATTCCGATTGACAAAGTCATGCGTCCCAACCTTAGACAACTTACCCATTACTACCTTCACGTATCCTAGCCCATACTAAATCCTCATTCCCATCCAGACAGGCTACATGAATTCCAGCCAACTCTAGGGCAAAAACACCATGTAAACATGCTCAAGACAGATTAACCATTACATATGGTAAAACTATCCGGTACATCTGTCTCACTAGAGGCACCTGTATCTTAACCCCCCCCCCTTTATCACCTAAGAGCAATTTATAATTACAATGAATGCCCGCTTGTAAAAACAAGCTCCATACTCCAATACCAACTTGCTCAGACCCGGTTGATAGGACTCTTCCTACTTCCCGGCCCTGTACAAGTTCATCCCAACACTTGATAGGAGAGGACTACATCCACAAATGCACCTCTGTCAAGTCATACAGGTCGAGATTAATCCCGAGTCACATCACGATGCCCATCACACCACGCTCTGATACTATTCCACCACTTCCTTATACTTTTAGCCATAAGTCAACTACAAGGTGACACCCCTCATCTTGGACTACAGGCCATATCACCACTATTTCGAGACACCGTTACATAGTTCCGCCACTTAACAAGAGGACTGCATCCAGAAATGCACCTATGTCACATTATGCAGCTCGAGACAAATTCTTGAATAACAGCACGATGCCCATCATGCTTTCGTTGCACTCTCTGATACCTTTTCACTACTTCATATATATACCTTCCGCCACAAGTCAGCCTCAAGGTGACACCCGTCACCTTAGACTACAGCTGTGACGCCCCCAGATTCTGCTTGGGATCGAATGGACATCTAAAGTGTCAGGACATGCAATATGTGGTTACCTGCCCCCGTTCATGATATATAAGATGCAATGTTCCTGACATGCATCTAACATTATGCAATATTCGCAGCGGATAATTTTTTTTTTCTTGAGCAATACTATACACCAAACTTATAATATCCCAAATAGTTAAATTGTAATCCAAGCATACCTAACAAAATAAACATCCACGATTTCAGTACGAGTCTTAAATGACTGTAACCTCAAAAACATGGGAGACTAGACTCCATATTTACATTACTAAAATATACTATTGAGAAAGTTCATCAAGTAACTCGTGTAACTTGACTAACGAGGCAAAAATACTATCCAGAAACTAACTATGGAAGCTGTAAGCTCCGCATCGTGTCTGCGGCGTCTAGTCAAACTCCTTCAGTCTACCAATGTCTACTCCCTACTATGATCCTAACACATCTCCTACCATTCGAGGGGAATGGAAATTGGGACTATCACGGTGAGATTTGATTACAAATCTCAGTAAGTTAATAGGAAACTCCCACACAGGTTAATTATAAATGCATGGCAATAAAAACATGAATGCATAATTAAAGTTGTAAGTAAGCATAGCATAACTTGACATATAGCATGTGATAAATGGTCAATTGTGTGGTATTAATACTCTTAAATATCTTGAGTTAAAAGTGTTTTATGAGTTAAAATAAGAGTATTAATTAGATAATGTGACTTAATTTTATTTGGCATGCGAAATAAGATATTACCCCTAATTAAACATAGATGCATGCATTTTGATGTGGGGCCGACTAATGCTTACGTAAAACTTATAGTTGAATCTTGGTCGGTGTCTAGGAGTGAAGCCATTGCCAACATAGCTGAAAAATTCTATGAAGATAAAAGCAAGTGAAAGAAATAAATGAAGGGAACACAAGATGGAACTCACGGCACACAAGGGGGCACTTAGCAGCTCACGGACAGCACATGCATCAAGCTGGTTTTACAGCAACCACTCACTCAGCACCTGCAGAAAGTCACTCACATAAAGCAGCTCAAAAACAGCACCACATGCAGAAAGTTAAGAAACACTTGCAACCACTCACTCACGGCTGGAACACATGCAGAAACCAAACATGCAGAAAACAGAAAAAGCACATGTAGAACACAAACAGCACACATGCAGACTTCAATGCAGAAAAGCAGAAAAATAATGCAGAAACCGAACATGCAGAAAACAGAAAAAAAGCACATGCAGAACACAAACAGCACACATGCAGAAAAGCAGAAAAATAATGCAGAAAAAAGAATGAAGAAGCAGCAGTAGAAACCTGGAAATGAAACTCACGGCATCACTCACACTTGCAGAAAGTTGAAAACACATGCAGCATCACTCGGACAGCAGCAGAAACTCAGGCAGAAAGTTAAAGAAAAGTCATGCACATGCAGGAAATGAACAAACAGAAAATACATGCAGAAAAGCAAGGAAAAACAGCAACTCACTCATGCAGAAAGAAGAAACTCACGCAGCACAACACATGCAGAAAATGAACTAGAAACTCACGACAGAAAATAAAAGAAGCACATGCAGAAAAAGCTCACAAGCACATGCTGAAAACAGCAACTCACGGATGGAAGTGGAACGCAGCTCACACATATGCAGACCTTATATAAACCAGGGAGAGTTTTTTTTACGGAGGAAGGGAGGCTTTCATTTTTTTTCCTTCGGATGGAGGGCAGCAGGACTGGTTTTTCTTTTCTTTGGGGAGTTTTAGATATACTGTTTTTTTTTTTCTTGCAGTTTTACGTAGGGAGTTAGTTTTAGTTTTTTTTCCCTTCCTGTATCATTTCTTTTCAGTCAGCTTAGTTATTTTTATTTCACTAGTTTTCATTCGGGCGCAGCAGAAGGAAGTAGTTCTTAAGTTTTAATTTCTTTCTTTCTTTTTAGTCGGCTTGGTTTTGGTGTTATTTTTTACTTCACTTGTTTTTTTTTCTTTTCTTTGGGGTACGGCAGCTTTGATTTTTGTCATGTTAATTTTCTGCTACTTTTTGTTCTCGTTAGTTTAGAGCGAGGCGACTTCGATTTAATTTTCGTAGTTTATTTATTTCTTTAATATAGTTTGTCTTATTTCTTTGAGTTGATATTTTATAGACTTTTTATTTTTTTTCTATTCTAAAGTTTATTTATATTTCTTAGTTTTTAATATGGCTTCACTTAGATTTATTTTTGTTACTAAAAATATCATGTGTAACTAATTTCTAAAGCTTGGGTTGTGGAATGAGATTTAATTTATTTTAGAATCTAGTTTGATGCAATATTTTATTCTTTAATGTTGATTTCACTAAATTATTACTAGTCGGATTCAAATGGAAAATAGATTGTGGCTCTTGCTCTTGTTTTGTTGTTGACGTAAGGCACAACAAAAGCTTGAATTTATCAAGGCCTCTTTCGATTGATTATGAATATAAATTTGGCTAGTAAATTAGAGAATTTCTTGAGAAAATATTGCAAAAACTTGAGCTTAATTTTTATCTTCCGAATATCAATACCTTGACTGGATTGTTAATCGAGAAATTATCTAGAATCTGAAATAAAAAGAATCTCAAACCCAACCCAAGTGTTTGTTTTATTGTTTCTTGCAAGTTTAATTCATTTGCTACACACTTTCTCTAAGTCTCTTAGTTTTAGTAATTTTAGAAACATAGATCCACATCCATTTTCATCTTTCATAATCAATACATCGTTTACACAAAGAAAATCTCGCAAACGCTTTGATAACCCATTGTCCCTGTGAATTCGATCTTGGGACTTACCCTTGTATTACTTTGACAGCTTCTACGCTTGGAATACAACATTATAAGCTGAGTCAGCATGGCATAACTGACATAACCTGAACTGAAACGTGAACTGAACTTGACTTGACATGACATAAATTTGAACTTAAAATATAACATGGGCTAGCAACATAACATGAACGTGAACTTGAAACATAACATGGACTTGAATCATAGTATGAACGTGAACATACATAACATAAACATGAACTTGAATTTAACATAAACCTGAGTATAACATGACATAAACGTGAGTTTGAGGCATAATGTAAACATGAACATAACATAATATGAACGTAAACTTGAACATAACATGTACGTGAATATAACATGACATGAACGTGAACTTGAAACATAACGTGAACATGAACGTGAGCTTGAATATAACATAAATGTGAACATAACATGATATGAACATAAACTTGAAACTTAACGTGAACATGAACATAACATAACATAACATGAACTTGATCTGAAACTTATTATTATCTCATAGGGTCTCCATAATTGCTTATTCTTATCTCATAGGGTTACCATGATTTCTTATTCTTAACTTATTGACATAAACTTTGAATCTTATTCAATAGACTTAATTAATAACGTGACCATATGGGTGCTACACGAGTCCCCTAGAGCCGTGTGTCCCTACCGATTACCGCTTCACAACACAGGTATCTATACCAACTGTGAATGCGTTAATACGTACTCCACAGTTGTTGTGGCCCTACGTATTTTACGTGTCACAATTGCTGTTTCTCACGTAGTGTATGCTCCACAGTTGTTGTGGTCCCATATTTCATGCTCCACAGTTGTTGTGGCCCCATGAATTGTTAGTGCCACACTTGCTTTGAAAATACACAAAATAAAATATGGCTCCATCGGCGTTAGTGCCAGGCGCGCTCTGGTGACCAGCTAGTTAGGCCCCATTCGCAACCTGTTGATTCTACTTCGTCAACCCAGGGAATTTCACACTTATTTAGACACTCCAGCATGAATAAAGGAGTTCCACTAGGATATTACCCAATCCTAGCACTTAGGATCGTGATTGACATGAATAACTTAACATAAACGTGATCTGAAACTTGACTTAACATAAACTTGATCTGACTTCTTTACTTAACATGACATACTTGCAATGGTGAATATTACCTGATATGACATACATGTAACATATGGCATACTTAACAAGGCATACTTATAACATATAGAAATACATGACAGAATAGATACATATAGAAATACATGACATATAGAAATACATAAATTGTAGTTCCCTTACCTGTCATACATACAAAGTAAACTGATAGTAAGTTAGAAGCTAACTTACCTCGATCGTCGCGTTCTATGGAATAAAGCAAGAAACACGAGGAACAGTAAGAAGATATTCTAAAAGTTAGACATTTAATTACTAACAATTAGAAATGTGTAAAAGAGACAACTTAGTGTAAAATTACCATTTTACCTCTACATGTGGGAAAATGACCATCTTACCCCTAACTTAAAGATTTCACAGCCTAACTTTAAAAATTTCCAAAATTTACATTCCTCATGTAAATTTTGTCCTAAACTCAAATATTAACTCAGAAAGATTTAAAATAAATCACAACTATGGAAAACACACTATGGCCGAAACATCCATAGGACATTTCTCTTGATTTTTGTTGCAATTCATTCCAACTTCGAAACTCATGCTTAAACCAAAATTTTGCAACAAACATCTTCCTATCCTAAGTTTAATACCATACTTAAAACATCTATTTAGAAAAAGCTAATAATCAACACCAAACATTTTATAAAAAGATCCAAACCCTTGAATCACAAGCTTTGACCCTAGATCAAAACATCTCCAAAAATTCCAAAAAATCAAATCTTATTTCTAACATATTCATAACATCATCCTAAGATCAAGCATGATTTAAATCGTCAAACTAAAGTCACCAAAATCACAAAATAACACTTGGAGTTTTTGGTTTTACACTTAGTCCAAAAACAAGAACTTTTTTCTCAACTAGTTTTGATCAATCTCTTGATCCATGGCTTACAAAGATGAGATCTTCAAACTAACACATCACATGGTTTAAAAATGTTTCGTAAAGAAGATCCAACCATCAAACTTAAAATCACATGGCTAAAACTCAATAAAACATGGATCTAACCCAAAAACATCAAATCTTAGGCCTAACCGAAATCCTCTTGCATAGAAAAATCATATCTTTAAAACTAATACTAAATATCTTCGAAATAACATCCTAAAATGAAAATAAGAGACTTAGGATCATCATATAAAAATATCAAAGCCTTTATAGTAAGATCAAACCTTGAAATATTCAGACTTTCTCCAAATAAAAATTGTTTTGCCACTTGTAGTTTTCAAGTTTCTAGATCTAGGAAACTCTATCATCAAAAGCTTTATTCATGCAACAAAATCTCAATGAAAACTCTTAAAAACATGCTAAAAACACTCCATAAACTTTTCGGACCAAGATATGTCCATTAGCTTGGTCAAAAACTCCAAAATATAACATACTCTTCAGATTCACGCCCAGAATTACCTTTCTATGATTAAAAATACTTTTGACCAACCAAATGACCATGGAATGATACGAATAATATATTTATGGAAACTATACTCAATGAGGAACAAAGTTTATGAAGGAGTAATCGTGTGAAAATACTTAAAAAGGGTAAAAAATCTCCACGTAAAATGACCTAGAAATCTGTCCGAGAGAGCTCTTTTTGGTTTCTCTCTAAGAACGGGGTGAAGAAGTGATTAAAGGGAAAGAAGTGTAACAACCCGCTAAATTATCAGTTTTGGTTTATTTGCCGACAGCAATCACATCTCTCTCGTCTTTACCCTCATCTGGAATCACGCGTATAGATTATATTTTCCGTAAATCACGTAATTTTGTTCTTCACCGACAGCTGTAAAATCATGAACAGTTTTATCCTAAGCGTTGTACCTCGATGGCGTTTTTCCGGATCTTATCCATCAAATTTCAAAGTATTAGATAAGCTTGTTTTTAAAGTAGCACAATTATAATAATTTAATGAGTTCTGAAAATATTATAATTGTGGATATTTATTTAGATTAAATATTTTAATTGTTTTAAGATATTAAGAGGTTTAATTTTTACGTTGAAAATTCTTATTTAAATTTAAGTGTTTTATGCACTTTGATTAATTAATGATACTTTATCATTTTATATAATGATGAAGAAAATATTATTTTTATAAACCTTAGTTTATAAAATAATATTCTATCTTAATTCTTCTCAGTGTAGTAATTAAGTGTAATATTAATTTAAATGATTTTATCATCTTCGATTAATTAACAGTACTTTATCTTTTTTTATATATTGATGAGGAAATATTATTTTATAAATTTTAGTTTATAAAATAATATTCTACCTTAATTCATCGTAGTATTTTATTTAAAGTGTTTTATTTAAAATAAAACATTTACGCGTTTTTAATCAGTGTTTTATTTCACTGTTGGTTTATTTGAGGATCCCGAAGCTAGGATTGAAGTTAATTACCTAGGCCCCTACCCTTTTTCCTTTTTCCTTTTTCTTTCTCTCTCTTTCCTCTCTCTCTCTCTCTCTCTCTCCCGCTGATCTATCTCCAGCTCACTGTCAAAGCACAACACGTCTCCCTTCAAAGAACACAACTACCGGTTTTAGCAGCTGTGAACTTCCCGATCATTAAGCACATAAACATCAGAGCCTAAATCTGGCGCCTTAGACCACTCGGCCAAACTATCTTCGTGGAGTTCGTGGAGGAGATCGAGCCAAAGAACTCTGCTGACCCAGAGAACCTACAAGGACTTCACGGTCTTGAAAGGTGTACCGGTTTTTCTTTTCTACCATAGAGTTCGCCGGAGATAGCCACGGTACCGACATGATCTCCGTAGTAAACCAATAGCACTGTGCAAGTAGAAATCTCAGGAGCTCCTCCGAGACATCTCTCTGCCCAAAGAGCTGGAGCAAGGTCAGTCTCCCTACGCCCCCGTGGCCCAGCCTTACAGCGCCCACCATCGGCCCTGCCTTACGACCACAAGCCCCCAAGGAACAATATTCTTCCTCCACCGGGGCCACGTACCCCCCATCTAGGCCTAACTACTCCAGCCTTTTCGCATTGCTGGTGCCCTCGGCCTTCCCTCCCGGCACCGATCCGAACGTCGTTGCTTGCTTCCAAATAGAAGACCAGGACGGCAGCGTGCTTATTAACGACAAGGAGTTGCAGAAGGCAGCATACCAGATCTAGCTCCGATTGACCATCGGTATGCTGAATCCGAGCTCTTTAAGGGGCACAAAAGGTGGGTTAGATTCTGAACTCAAGGCCAGGCGAAAGTCAGGATGGGGGGGGGGGTGAACTTGCCGTACCAGATGAGGTTAACAACGATGTTACCCTTGAGGAGCACGGAGCTGAGCCGGAACAAGCTCTGGACAAGAGCTTTGGCTGCAGCAACAACTTCGGAGCCAAGTACGAGCTTGGAGAAAAGATAGGGCGAGGTCATTTTGGTCATACTTGCTCTGGCGTCTTGCGCCTGCATGAGATGGGCGGTGGCAGTGGTTTTTCTGGGTCAAACAGTTGCGGCTCCACTTTGTTGACTTTAGAGAGAGGTGGACGGCATTATTGAAGATAAGCTTGATTTAATTAATATATATATATATATAGCTTTTAGATTCATTTTAACTTAAATTCTTAGATTTTATTTGACATCTACACATTTTTTGCTCATATACGTAAGTTTTAATTACTTTAGCTTTAATAATTTGACTTTTGACAAGTAAAAGTGTAGCAGTGTTTTGGTGAATTCAGTGTTGGTAAGAGTGCAAGCTGTCATCAAGAATTTCGGTATCGACAATTGTATTATAAATTTATGGTGGAGATTAATCTCAATGATGTAAAGGTGGAATGCACGAGATTCTTTTGATGTTAAAGCTAATGGTCTTCTAATTCAATATTATCCAGAACGTGGACGTTCAAGCATGGCTGCTGGGTTGGTGCTTCATCGGTCACGCATGGTTGCTTGTGGACTGGTGCTTATGGTCAAATATGGCTACTGGGACTCCCACGGTCAAGCGTTAGCAGGTTTACGATTAAAAATAAATAAATATATATATATATATAGCAGGAGAAAGGAACGGTGAAAGACAATGCAAACAAAGTACAAGATTTGTTGATTGGGAAGCTGGTGACTTTCTACATCAATGAAACCTCAAGTTGCCCGTGGTGTTGCAAGTGCTCATAATATGACAATTGAGTTCAGAAGTGAAAATCTTAAGGACTTGAGTGTTCCTCTTCCAACTGTTGTGCAGTTCCTCGTGTTTCGCGCTCTATTCTCATAGAACGCGACGATCGAGGTAAGTTAGCCTCTAACTTACTATCAGTTTATTGTGTATGTGTGATGGGTAAGGGAACTACAATTTATGTATGTATGTTATCGTTTATGCCATGTTAAGTATGTCATCTGATACATGTATGCCTTGAAATGTTTATGATTAAATCATATTGTGCCATTTACAAGTATACGCCATGTTAGAAAAGTATATGATATTAAATAATATCTCATGCATTAAGAAAGATAAGACATGTTATGTTACGTATAATACGTGGGGCCACAACAACTGTGGAGTACGTATTATATTTTATGTTACTTATAATGCGTGGGGCCACAACAACTGTGGAGTACGTATTATATTTTATGTTACTTATAATGCGTGGGGCCACAACAACTGTGGAGTACGTATTATATTTTATGTTACTATAATGCGTGGGGCCACAACAACTGTGGAGTACGTATTATATTTTATGTTACTTATAATGCGTGGGGCCACAACAACTGTGGAGTACGTATTATATTTTATGTTACTTATAATGCGTGGGGCCACAACAACTGTGGAGTACGTATTATATTTATGTTACTTATAATGCGTGGGGCCACAACAACTGTGGAGTACGTATTATATTTTATGTTACATGAAGTATGGGGCCACAACAACTGTGGAGCATACACTACATGAGACACAGCAATTGTGACATGTAGAATACGTGGGGCCACAACAACTGTGGAGTACGTATTATATTTTATGTTATGTGTATTCATGGGGCCACAACAACTGTGGAGCATGAAGTATGGGGCCACAACAACTGTGGAGCATACACTACATGAGACACAGCAATTGTGACATGTAGAATACGTGGGGCCACAACAACTGTGGAGTACGTATTATGTTTTATGTTACTTGAATACGTGGGGCCACAACAACTGTGGAGTACGTATTAACGCACGTTATTAATCAAGACAATTGAATAAGATTTCAAGTTTATGTTAAGTCCAGTTTCAGATCAAATACATGATAAGTCAAGTTTTAGATCAAGTCCATGTTATGTTATACTCACATACATGTTATGTTCAAGTTTATGTTATTTTCAAGTTCTTATTTATGTTATGCATGTTTACGTTCATGCTATATTTTAAGTCCATGTTATGTTGTTTGTTCATGTTATGTTTTAAGCTTAAGTTTATGCCATGTTAAGTCAAGTTCAGTTTATGTTTAAGTTCTGGTTAAATCATGCTATATGTCAAGTTATACTATGTTTATGTACGACTATACTTATGCATTTATGCTTTTACTGCCATGCATGCATCTTTAACCTGTGTGTGAGTTTTATGTTAACTTACTGAGATTTGTAATCAAATCTCACTGTGGTAGTCCCAACTACCATTCCCCCCGAATGGTAGATCTTGTTACAGGACCCGAAGGAGAATTGGAATCTGACCAACTGAATACGGTCAACTAGGCCACGGTGCGATGTTGATGATGGTATTGTATTTAACTTAGGTTAATACTTGTACTTTTGGAGTTGTATTTCAAGTATTCTTTTGATCACAACCATTTTGGACTAGTGTGGTGATCACGGCTTTTTAGTATGCCTTTATGTATGAAATATGTTTCAAGTATTTGGGATAATTTTAGCTTGGTGCATAGTATTGCTAAAGAAAAAAATTATCCGCTGCGAATATTGCATAATGCTAGATGCATGTTAGGAACATTGCATCTTATATGTCATGAACGGGGGCAGGTAACCTTGTGTTGCATGTCTCGACGCTTCAAATGTCCGTTCAATCCCAAGCGGAAATTAGGGGCGTCACAAGAAGTGTATCTTGCATGACTCTATAATTCTGGAGGGGGAATATATGGACTTGAATGACCATTGATTGGAGGTAGCTATGTGATATAAAGTGGAGAATAGAGAGGGGAAAGGACTGCCTGCAGAAGCTGTGAGGTATGGAGGTTGATGGGATGAGTTTCTCCATCTCATCAAGGCACTGTTGGGTGTTGCCAAGGGTAGTGGATGGTCTGCCATGTGGGGGAGGAAACTTCTCCAAGAAACCTTGCCAAGGTGGCCAAATTCATGGGCCTTGGTGAGCCTCAACCAAGTGGGCTTCAATTTGGGGTTTAAAGGGAGTTTGGTTAGGGTTTGAGATGCTATCAAGCCCAAATCAAATTTTTCTTGGCCCAATCAAATTTCAAAGGTTTAAAAGTATGGATAATGATGTCATAACAAGAATTTGAGAAATTAATAGCATGTGGAAGTGATTTAATCAAGTGATTAAACACAATGCTAGAAATTGGATTAAAAAGGGTTTGAAAGCCAACTTTAGGATTTGGGGAAACCGTTTATGGTTTTGGTTTCAACCAAGTTTTAGGGGTTTCAATTGGATTCCAACCATTTAGGGTTTTAGTAGGGTTGAAACCCTCTTTGATCTGGCTCAAATGGTTGATCAGATGAAAAGGGTTTTGCTTAGGTGGCATGATCTCACACCTTGATTTCCTTCACAAATCCATCTAATGGTTCCTCTTTGTG
The DNA here is from genome assembly GCA_011037825.1 of Carya cathayensis. Taxonomy (NCBI): domain Eukaryota; kingdom Viridiplantae; phylum Streptophyta; class Magnoliopsida; order Fagales; family Juglandaceae; genus Carya; species Carya cathayensis. Next base: position 297,406 of record QGSO01001576.1, read on the forward strand.
CCAAGTGTCTAGTATTATTCACTATGTGTAAATAAGATCTTGTCAAGTGTCCAAATAAAACTTCTCTAACCTAATTTGGACATTCCACACTGTGATTTTTAAAACACTGCACTTAGTATGCTTATTGAGGTTACTATTCACTAAAAAAAAAGCGTAATAAACTTAGTACTGAAAAATTCTAAATATTCATATTAACCTATAGTAAAAACCGTTTACCAAAACTCAAGTCCGAAGTGCCCTTATAAATAAATTCACAGTTTTGGACAGTTGTTTCGTCCGAAATTATGAAAATGGGTTATTGCGCTATAAAATCCTAAACATTCAACTGAGTCTAGTGGTGTAGACTATAACGTATTTTGACACTTGTAACTACCTCAAACGATTAAAATTGCATTTCTGGCACCACAGTAGTGATAACACTGATTATGTCGACAGACTAAAACCTTTGTGATTAGCCAATTCATGAAAACTTACGGAGTTTTCACGAGGTTCCTCAAGCCTATAGAAATTCTACCATTGAATTTCTAGCGGGCTGTTACAACAGCCACATCACCACTGCTTCGGGACACTGTTACACAGTTCCCGACGCTACACCATACACTCCACGCTTCTCGGCTTCGCCATCCAACCCTTCGTGACACGCCATCTGGTGTATCACAACATAGTACAGAGTACACTCACGTGAACTCTCTTCCATGACACACATCGCTACGATACACACCTCACGGTGCATCGCTACTCCCTTTGCTACAACACTTATTATCACAACGCACATCACACGGTGCATCGCCATACAACATAGAGTATGCTCCATGCGTACTCCATTCTACCCCACACGGCGCGTCGTTGTGTACTACACAGAGTAAGCTCCATGCATACTCTCTTTACAGTTCACGCTGTATTACAACTACGGCATCCATCTTATGCCCATACTTCATAGCACTGTCCACAATACTGCACAGTCAAGCCCAACGCTTCACAACTACACTGCACTTCACAACTACACAGCAAACTCCACAATTACTAACTACACAGTCTATAGTCCAACCAACCAAATAATATAAACGTAAATAACTAAAGATAGAGGGTTATACCATCGACGGGATAACCCGTGCATCGCTCGCTACTCGTCACGATCAAGGCGTCGGAGGAGTCGTATGTGGCGGTAACACCGCGTACGGTGGATGTCCACCACGTAAAGTGGCGGTTTGGGCTTGAGAATAGCTAGGTGTGGTCTTGGAAAGGCTCAAGGTGGCCTCGTGGTGGTCAAAGGTGGCGGAGCACGGTGACATCACGCCATGAATAGTGAATCTGAAAAGGAGAGAAGATTGCTTAAGGTGGAGGAAGGCCATAGAACTTCATGGGAAGCTAGGGAAAGGTAGAGGAAGATGTGGTGGAGCTATGGTGGCGAGGTGATGGCCAGGCGATGGCTCACGGCGGCAGATTGGCCACTAGAAGTGTAACTCGTGCCTTGGAGAGTGAGGAAGAGTGAGCTGTGTACAGCTCCGTTGGACATGAAATTTGTTGAAGAAGGTCATGGTAATGAGATGAACAAGGTGGTGGTGGTGAAACACCGTGGGTAGCCGTGTATGGTGGTGCAACCGAATGGGTAGTTGTGGAGACCCATCGAAGAAAGAGAGAGAGGTAGAGGAAAATGAGGACATGGGGAGGAAGCCCATGATGTGGTGCAGCCATTGGTGGTGCTTGGTGGCCATTTTGGCCGTGTATGGTGGTTCTAGGTGGAGGAAATGGGTGTAAAATCCATTTGCTTGGAGGAAGAAAGAGAGAGAGGTGGCTGCTGATATAGCTCACCACCGGTGGAGTAGTGCTCGCCGGTGGGGGAGGATCAGGTTGGAGGTGGGGCACGGCGGCTGGAGGTGGCGTCAGCTGGAAGGCTTGAAGCTCACACACGATGTAGAACACACACGATGGGAAAAGGGTAGGGGCCTGGGTATTTAATCCAAGTCCTTCGCTTCGGGATCCTCAAAATGATCTAACGATGAGTTTAAATACTGATTTGAAAACATGTAAGTGTTTTATTGAAAATAAAACACCGAGAGGAATTAAGATAGAATATTATTTTATTAAATAATATTTCTTCATCATTATTTAAACTGATAAAGTATCGTTAATTATTCGAAGAGAATAAAATCATTTAAATTAATTTTAGAGTTTTCAACGTAAAGTTAAATTTCTTAATATTTTAAAACAACTAAAATATTTAATTTAAGTAATTATCCACATTTATAATATTTTTAGAGCTCATTAAAATATTATAATTGTGTTACTTTAAAAACAAGCTTTTCTAATAATATTGGAAATATCTGTAGTAGATATTTCCATAATATTTAAAATATCCGTAAGTTTTAAAATATCTATTTTAATTTGAAATTCACAATATAACTTTTGGAACATGGCATCAAGGTACAACATGCGGGATAAGGCTCAGCACGTAGATTGAAGCTCAATATGTAAAACGAGGCTCAACACGTAGATCGAAGTTTGACACGTAGATCGAGGCTCATAAATAAAGAAGAAGAAAGAATGAGTGGATATCACACTAAAGGCCTCCTTGCTTCAAACCTTTAGCTTATCTCTACAGATATTCAAACCTTCTTGAGTGTTGGCTACCTTAGAACCAAAGAAAAGGCCTTACATCCAAGCTATCTGAATAATCTCGACACAACCCTCTCTCTTGCTCCATGCAGCTTCATATCTAAACACTTTCTATTTGGGGGCAATAGTTTGAGCATAATTCAAGCATCGGGTGAATAGGGGATTGTGATCAGAGCTTTGGACCGGGAGAACATAAGTTTGGTTGTTTCCAAATAGGTGAAACCACTCATTATTGACAAGGGTTCTGTCTAGCCTGACTTTGGTAAAGTCCAAACCCTCTCTCTTGTTACACCAAGCAAACTTGGACCCTATGTATCCAATGTCTAGAAGACCACAATCCATTAAGGCTGACCTAAAGTTCTCTATCTGCTAGAAGGGTCTTATGTTGGAGCTAAAGTGTTCTTCTTGAAGGAGAATTTTATTGAAATCCCCCATGCACAACCAAGGGTTATGGATACAAGAATGGATTACTCTATGCAGGTCCCAACTTTCCTTCCTTTTTGCAACCACTAGTTGCCCATAAAAGCCTATTACAGTCCACCTCTTGTCCAAAATTGAAGAGAGGATGGAAAGAGATATGTGTCCAACATTGCTTCCACCTCCTTCTTCTAGAGAAAGGCCAGGGCACCACTCCTCCCAATACAGTTAACAACAAAACTATGATCAAAGCCTATTTTATTGCGAATGGATTCAATCCTTTCTCTCTTACATTTGGTTTCACTAAGGAATATTACATCCGGGCCCTTAACCCTTAACCTTCACAATTAAGTGAAGTTCCCAAACTGATCGCGGGTTCCCAAGTCCTCAATAGTTCCATGTTAAGTGTCTCATGGGGACTGGCAGGTCTGTTGTTTCATCCTGGTCATGATGGGCTCTAGACACCCTTCTCTAGACCTCTTTTTCTTCGGGTTTATTAGCATCATGCATAGGTAGATCTAAGGGACCATGATGGGCTTTAGGCCCAAGCGCCTTAGCCCTTCTCTTCTAGCTAGGCCCACTCCTTGTTTTGTTAGACAGAAGTGGTTTAATAGGAGAGTTCTAAAAAGGAGAACTAGCATGAGGATTACTGGAGCCAAGGAAGGGCAATTGTTCAGTTAGGCCATTTTGGAGCCAAAGGGAGCCTTTGTATGAGTTGCAGTCAGGGGGGAGGTCTTGAGGCTTTTAGAAGTTGCTTGAAGGGAAAAGTCAGAAAGGCATTTTGAGCTAGGCTTGTTGGCCCTTCCATGTAAAGGTCCTCTCAGCTGGTAGTTGTCATAACTCCCAATGTCTGCTTGCTCAGAGGCTGCAGCAAAGAAAATTTTTGCACCATGTCCCATCCCAACATCATCGTACCTGCTATCCTCTGGTTTGTTTTGGCACCAATGTCCTGAGCTTTCAAATTCTCCCCCCTTCTTGCTATAAGACTGATGGTTTCTTGCTTGGAATCTAACTCACAACCAGGGGCCGTATTGAGGGGTAGCTCCTTCATTTAAGTTACCACCCAAGGGGGAGTTGGGACATGTAGGACCTGAGTGTTTGATGACTCCGTAGTGAAAGCAGAACAATGGTAAATGCTCGTATTTAAAAGGAATCCCAAAACATTGCTCCCCCATGTTAATGAACTTACCTTGTGCTAGAGGTTTTGAGATATCAAGTAACACTTTCACCCTTAGGAAGTTTCCCCATGCCATCCCACTAGCATCAACGTCCACCGACAAGACTGAACCCATAGTTGCACCCAACCTTCCTCTATGGTCTTATTCAAACTTGCAAAGGAGAGGTCGTGGAGTTTTAACCAAAATGGTTCTTTGGTAAAGGTGATGTCTTTGGGTGCCAAGCAGCCTTCACAATCGAATAAGCACATTGCGGCCTTGTCAAAAGACCATGGGTGTCCCAAAAGGACCCTAGCCTTTTCTGGGACAATTTTGAACTCAACCAAAAACTTGTTAAAACCAAGGTCCTTGAAGAGGACTTGGCCCTCCACTTTCCAGACCTTACTCATGGTAGCACGAAAGGATCCTCTATTAACCTCCTTATTTGCTACAGCAAGAGCTGCCACACACTTCTTACTCTTTTCTAAGGAGATCAATACTTCCTCTGTCGGAATGTGGAGTTCCTGTTTCTCCTCCTCGGTGAGACATAGACCCTCATAGAGGCTAGAGAGCTCCTCTGCCATGGTCAAAACCAGCAGTAATGGACCAGAGACCACCAAACTATGGGGCTTCTCAAACTAAAGTCCAAGAGAGCAAACCTCTACGTTCAAAGAACTAGAGTGAAAACACCCCATCTTTCTTAGAGAAAGGGGGGATTGAAAACCTATTTTTTATGGACTTATTTTTTATACTAGACTTATATTACAGTGTCTGATTACATATTATTAAACTATAGCATTACCTATTATTTTTAGTATCTAATTATTACGTGTTATTGTACTATAATATTACATGCTCTTATATTATATTAGTATCTAACTTATTTATAACTTATTTTTACACTAGATTTATTTCTACTATCTAATTATATGTTATTATACTTTAGTAAATCAATATTATGTGTTACTAACTTATTATGTGTCTAGCTTATTTCAATACTTGATTATGAATAGTAGTCTATTTATATTATAGTGTAAGTATATTATTTTATAATAATTAACTCATATTAGTATATTATTGAATTTAACTATATAAGTTATAGTTATATAACTATACTAGTATATTTGATAAATATATAGATAAATCTGACTCCAACTTGGACTCCATTTTATCAAAGTCAGAATAGAGCCAGATTTAGAGTCAAATTTTCAGATTTTTACGTAGCCCTAAAAGTGGATGGTGTTATTGCCCTTCCCATCTCTTGTCAATGATAGTAAAAAAAAAGTTGATACTTTCCGGACCTGACTGTCATGCACTTCTTTTATCTCTATTTTCACTTTCTGCATGCCATAATAAATTTTTGGCGTTGAAAGGAGTTCTTCACGATCAACATTTCGTAGGACTTTCACGAGTGGTTTTGAGAGCATTTTTAATGGTTTCTTCGTCCTATCATTTAAAATATGTCATCAAAATTCTTTTTTATTTTATTTTATAGACTGACTTTTATAATATATTATACACCAATTTATCTATTTTTTATATCATTTTAAATATTATATTTTTTAATATATTTATTCATTTTAAATAAGTTATAAAGTAGAAAGTAGAGAGAAATGAATAAAGAGTACTTCTTGCAGTGAATAAAAAACTAGAAAGTATAGAGAAAAATGAATTAAATATTTATACAAGCGTGCACAATGTCCTATAGATGTAGAGGTCGTACTATAACAAATTGGATATTAGTGATAAAATACATAGTCTGTTGAATGGGCTATTTTAAACTATTTCCTGCAAATTTTACAAAAACATTTTACATAACCCATTGGAAATTCTTAGTACTCTTGTCTTTCTTATTTTCGTTTTGCAATAACAATTCTTTTCCATTTTCGTTCTGCATTCATTTTCCTCATTATCTTCCTCTATAGTGATATGAACAGTACCATCTCCTTTTTTAAGCCCAAGGGAAGCTATTTCTTTATCCTCTGGAACTTTTTTTCATGCTACAACATTTCCAGGCACTTTTGCAATATGTTGCTTTAATCAAAATATTCCACTTGTTTTTTTTTTTGAAAGGTTAATATCATTGATAAAAAAAAACTTAGGTCATACATGTATTGTCTTCATTACAGCATTTTTTTATCACAACTGGACCATCTTTTAACCATACATTTTCCCTAACTTCTTTGACAGCTAACTTAGTTGCTGTGTGTGCTGCATTGTTTGCAGACCTTTGGACAAAAAGGAGTTTCCAAGCCGAGTGCAACTCCAAAAGGTGCTGTAAGTCCTCTATCTCCAGACCAAGCCACGAGTTGTCTTCATTCTTGGAGTTGACTGAGTCTATTACTACTTTGGCATCCCCTTCAATTAATTATAACTTGATTCAGTCCTAACTCACTACAAAGTTCCATAGCTCTGCGTAAGGTAGACACTTCAGCTTGGGAAGCTGAAAGAATATGGGTTTTAGGAGTAGTCAAGGTTGCTTGTAAGCCCCCTTTAGAGTCCCTCAGTATGATCCCCATCCCCATACTTTCTTTGTCTTTGTCAAAAGCTGCATCGAAGTTTACTTTGAAGAAAGGCCACTCAGGTGATTTCCACAACTAGCTGGGACCTCTTTCTTGGCTTCTTACTGCATTGGTGTTGCTGCTTTGTTTGATCTCCTTGAATGTAGCTAAATTTGCCTATGCCAATGCAACAATTGAGGCTGGATTCTTGGGTTGATTTTGAAAGGTATAAGCATTCATTCTGGTCCAAATGTGGTATAATAAGAAAGCAGCCAATTGAATGTTTTCCTGGGACAATTTCTTAATCATCTCTCTCCATAGCTTTTGGAAATCAGGGTAGACCCTTCACCATTTCCTAAAAGTGCTTGTCTCCCCACCCCAAATGTCTGTTGCCGCAGGACAGACCCATAAGGCATGCACAATTGTTTTTTTTTCTATTTCATAGACTGGACAAAGATAGTTATCAACAATATTCTTTTTGTATAACTTGTCTTTTGTAGGAAGGATGTTGTTTAAACACTTCCAGATGAGAATTTTTACCTTACCTGGGACTTCTAATTGCCATAGATCTCTCCATTCCGAGTTTTTACTCCCAACTGTTGAGGGTTCCTGCTTACACCCAAAGAATAACGCGGTAGTTGTAGCACAGCTTTGGGTGTCGATTCCACAGGGAGACAAATTAAAAGAATAGTAGAAGGAACAAAGAAACTAAAGGAAAATATTAAATGATTAATAGAGAACAAAGATTAATTTTAAATACAAATTAAAATGAAGCAAAATGATCAACGGAAAAAGTACTCAAATTTGACGAACAGTAGAGTTTCGGGAATCCCGTGCACAAATCCGGTATTTTAATTATTTTTAATTCATTGGATAACTCAATTAGGAATTCAATTCCCCAAATTCCCAAACGGAAGGTGTAGATTTATAAACCAAAATTAAACCAAATGTAATCCTTTGAAAAATCATTCACCACTTTTAAAATACGTAAATTACTATCCCTATTGAGAAAATCCAACGACGACAATATACTCAGGGAGCGATATTGCAGCAAAGAACTAAGTCAATATAGATAAATAATTGATCCAAACATAATCAAAGAACCAATCCATTCAACAGAAAAAGTATGACTGAGTCCATAAATAGAATAAATTCTAAGATTATTCAGAAAATAAAACATCAACGATGAATTGAGAATGATAAAATAAAAGAGTTTTAATAATTCAAGATCAAATACATAAATTAAAAATAAATTAAAAATACAATCAAATGTGCAAGTTCATCCCTAGCCGTACTTGAGAATTTAGTTACCCATAAATATAATAGACAACAAAAATCTCCAGAGAAAACTGAAGCGAACGGTGGCCATGGAAGTGATTTTCTCCTCTCTTCATATCTGCCTCTTGTGCCTCCTCCCCTCCTCTATTTCGTGCTAATGATATGCTTATATAGGGTAGGAAAGAAACCCTAATGTCCTCTTAATTTCCGCATAAAAAAATCGCCTAAATTTCAGGAGTCATCTTGGCAGCCACGTACATGCTTCAGGACTCCGAATTTGGAAATCCTTACTAGAGACAAATTTATAGCCCTTTTTGATAGCTATCTAAAGCATCAAGAATTACATCAATCAGATATGTGAGTAAAAAGTTACGGTCAAAAGACTAAAGTATGTCCAGACTATCTCTTAACGAATTTCGGACTTGGGCTTCTTGTGGTTTCCTTTTGTGATTTCTTTTTCTTTTTCTTCTCTTCCAAATTGCTCTCAAACCCCATGAAAATCCTCCTTTGAACTTGACTGGGCTTGACTTGCTCTTTTATAAACTCTGAAATTAAACATAAAAAAACTGCTTAGGAGTATCCCAATGTAAATAGAAACTCAATTCTATAATACACATTAATTTCTATGATTTCTATTCACATTTTAGCATTTTAATATGATAATAGGGTATTTAGAGTGCACTTTCGCACACTCATCACACCGCCAACTTACTCATTGCTAGTCCCTAGCAATTTTCATGTCAAAACTACGAAAGAGACCAAAGAAAATCACACATAAACACCATCAAGTCATACTTTCCAGATTCACATATCAAAAAAATCTAAGGAATCCAATAACCCAACAAGATCAATCCACCTATAGCAATCCACTGAGTGTGTATGTGTTCTCCAAGCCATAACCATCTTACCACTAACTTTGACACATGCAACATCAAGAACGTCTCAAGCAAAAAGTTCAACTCCATAACTCACGGGTATAATAGTGTTTCGTGTAAGGGCTTTCTCTATGGAGTTGACAATGAGTGTACACACACTCTCATAGGAAACTAGGCAATTATATACAAGCAACAAGCAAACATTGATCTTATGATAGGAACACTAACAAATGAGACTTCCACCCTCTTTCCAAAAGCTTACTTAGGATCAGAACGGTCAACACAAAAGGTTGTAACGTGGCTTGGGTTCGGAGCTATATGAGAAAAAAGGATGAAAAGGATTCAAAAGACTTCCAAGTACATACAAATGGAATTTTATTAAATATCTCAGTAGACCACACTTCTCAATTGATGTACTCTCTCCACTTGTCAGATTATCAAATAATAATGCTTTTCATTCTTCTTCCTCTTCTCTCTTTTTTTTTTTTTTACAATTTGATGGACAAACACATTCCACTTTGGTATTCTTTCCATTTCTACCAACATTTTCTTCTTCTTTTTTTTTTTTTCGGAGCTCACTCAATTGAACACTTTGCAACTTGTACTCTTCTCCTTTTTTTTTTCTTTCTTCTTCTTCTTTTTTTTTTTTTTTAATTTGAAAATGATAAAATAAAAGAAAGAAAATAAAAATTCCACACCTAGTATACACTTGGAAGTAAAAAGAGTAGAAAAATCAGTATATATGTTATACTCCAATGTGGAGAGGTACGGATGATATGAGCATTTGAAAAGAAAAAGCTGCGTGTTTATTGGCTCAAAGTTGGCTACTAGGGGTCTATTATGGAAAGGGATAGCTTGAAAGACTCAAACGTTGATCCTAAGTTGACCTTCGTCATATCCCAAGTATATCCACCATCTTACCACAAACCATGTAATGATATTCTCAAAAGAAGTGTCCAATTCAACAGATCAATGAACGCTTATCACAATTTACTGCATTTGTAGGCTCTCAATCCTCTCCAAACTCCCAAGAATACTTAAGCAAAAGAGTTCTCTAGCTACATGTGTCAACCGATCATCTTACCACAAAGCTTGGAGGAATGCATTAAGGGTTCTGTGAATGCATCATCAAAAATGATTATGGTGGGTTTGGTGAATTGTTGCATTAAGGCTTCTAAAAGTATCATATTAAAGGCTTCTAAAAGTATCATATTTTGATCTTCCTACCACTGTAGAAAGGCCAAGATATTTGTTGTAATTGTTGCACCTAGAGCCATTCACTTGCTGCAATATGAAATCCTTAGTCTCCATCTTGGTGTTAGAATTGAAAAAGACACTAGTTTTCTCTTTATTAAGGGTTTGGCCCGATGCTTCCTCATAAAGGTTCAAGAGTTCATAAATCTGGTACCATTCCACCAGTCTTGCTCTACAAAAAATAACGCAATCATCAACAAAAAGAAGGTGGTTGATTCTTAGTCCACCTCTAGTCATTGCCACCCCCTTGATGTTTCCACTTGATTCAGCCTTGTACAACAGTGAGTTAAGAAGCCCTTCTACACAGATCAAGAAGAGATAGGTGACAAGGGATCACCTTGTCTCAGTCCTCTCGAGGGAAAGATGCTCTCACCTGGCTCCCCATTAATGACAGTAGAGTAGGAAACTGATTTAACACATGCCATCAAAAGGTCAGTCCATTTTTTTCCAAAACCCAGTTTAAGCAACATAGCCTCTCAGAAACTGATTCAACCCTATCATAAGCCTTAGACATATCTAATTTCTGGCCATCAACCCCTCCCTTCCTTTATGTTTTGATTGCATAGTATGTAGTAGCTCATAAGCTACCATTATATTGTCAGTTATAAGTCTTTTGGGGATGAAAGTACTTTGGTTCCATGAGATCACCTTGTCTAAAACACTATTCATTCTATTTGCCAAAACTTTGGATATCAACTTATAGATAACATTACACAATGAGATTGGTTGAAAATCATGAACTGAGAGGGGTGAATTTACCTTGGGAATTAAAGCAATGAGGGTGTGGTTTAAATCCTTTGGCATCCTTCCTGATTTTAAGAACTCCAAGACAGCTTGGGAAACATCCTGTCCCACTATCTTCTAGTGTTCTTGGTAAAAGCCTGCACTAAAAACCATCAGGTGCTGGGGATTTGTAGGGGGACATTTGCTTGAGTGCGGTAATCGACAAGTACACATGGCTCAATAGGACCTCTGTAGTATCTGTATGGTCACTTTATCAATTAAGTCTATTAAATAAGATTCCAAGTTCATGTATTTCATGTTCAAGTCATGTTTCACGTTATGTTATATTCAAGTTTACGTTCATGTCAAGCTTCAAGTTCATGTCCATTTATGTCACGTCAAGCTAAGTTTCAATTTTAGTTCAAGTTATGTCAACTCATACCATGTTATGTTAAGTCACATTATGCTTATTATTTTATGCCATGTTATGTCAAGATATGTTATGCTTATTATTTCATGCCATATTATGTTATGTTTACTATTGACATTGATTGTGCATTCATGCCTTTACTGCTATACATGCATCTTTAACCTGTGTGGGAGTTTTCTGTTAACTTGCTCAAATTTATAACTAAATCTCAGTGTGGTAGTACCAACTACCATTCCTCCTAAATGGTAAGCGATGTCTCAGGATCAAAGCAGGGAGTGGATACTGGCAGATTGGAGGAGGTTGACTAGATGCCACAGACATGGTGCGAAGTTTACAGCTTCTATAGTTAGGTTTTTGGACAATACTCTGGCCTCGTTAGTCAAGTTATGCGAGTTACTCAATGAACTGGCTCAATAGTGTATTTTGGTAATGTAAATATAGAGCCCGATCTTCCATATTCTAAGACCCGTGATGTAATCATGGATGTTTATTTTGTTAAGTATGCATGGATTACACTTTAACTATTTGGGATGTTATAAGTTTGGTATATACTATTTGTGACACCCCGTTTTTACGTGTATTTTCACTGAAGGAATAATATGATTTAATTAATATTATAGTGCTTGTATTTTAAATAATCAGATTTTAATTGGATTTTATTTGCTGTTGAGTTTAAATTGTTGTTTAATTTATTTAGCTTGTTTTTGGATTTAAAATTTAATAGTGAGTTTTTACTAGTTATTTAATATATTTTAGCTTTATGACGTGTTTAAAATATTTTCTTGGTTTTATTGCTTTTAAAGTTATCTTTTTTGGATCAGTCGTTGGACTCCAAAGGTGAGGATTTGACCTCATTTCTTTTCCTTCATCTCTTCTTTTTTCTTTTTCCTTTTTTTCCTTTTTCTTTTCTTTCTTTTTCTTTCTTTCTTTCTTTCCTCTCTTCTCTCCCGCGTTCGGTCTCTCTCTCTCTCTCCCGTGCGTTTCCTTCTCTCTCTCTCTCTCTCCTCACCCACATTTTTTCCGTCCTCTGCCCAGGCCACCACCAAAAGAACCCCCTCCCTCCGGTGAACCACCCCACCAAAAATCTCCCCCGTCCGGCCAGCCGTTTAGCCGGAAAAACCCATCTAAGCCGCACGATTTTGAGCCGTTTCCGGCACCGTCACTCCACCTCTGGCCACCACCACTTCACCACTTCTTCCCCTACCTCTTGCCGACCTAACCCACCCATTCCCGACCTCAATCGGTCACCGGAGCAGCTCCCACGATCTCAACTCCGATTTGCTCATTTTTTACTTCAACCGGCGTTTTCGCCGCCACCCACGGCCAAAGCTCGCTTCCGCTAGCTTCATAAACATCCCTAGACCATTCCCTATCAATTTGGTGTCTTGGTTTATCCCCGTTCAGAAGTGGGTATTTTGCGACCCACGGCTACAGTGCATTTGCACTGTTACGTTGCTTTCCGCTCATCGTTTGCTGCGCGCCGAACCTTCTAAAAATCATATATAGCGCTGTAAGTATTTTCCCAAACTTCATTTTAGATTTAAATGTATTGTTGCCTTTACAATAATTTATTTTGTCATCTGGTTGGTTTGTTGATTCCGGACTGAGTCCGAGGAGTTCGGGGGTCGGTTGGATTTGAAGAAGGACTTGTTTGTTGGTTGATATTGATGTTTGGTGTGTGTTGGTTATTTTATGTGATTTTAATTGCATGGCATTGAGCATACATGATCGTGTGCATTTTATTGAAAATGGGCTTCTCATGAGTTAAACTGTCTTTGGGTGCGTGTGTCTCACGAGCCCAAGCCGAGATGGGTATTATCTCAGTGGAGCTCCTCTGGTCACTCGGGAGCGTAATATACTGAGTGACGTCCTCTGAGTTGTCGCTGGGCGACGACGGGAGCGGGACTAGGGGGTGCTTGGCTACGTACGCGCCGGGCGCGGAACCGGGCATCGCCCTGCTCACCGACTCCGTGGCCCCTCTGCTGGCGGGGGTTAGAGGATGTTTGGCTACGTACGCACGGGGCGTGGAACTGGACATCGCTCGTCTTGAGGATGCTTGGTTACGTACGCGCAGGGCGCGGAACTGGGCATCGCTTGTTATGAAGCCAGGGCTTGCGGATGACCGCTAGAGGAGGTCATGGTGCATTCGATTAAGGAAAAATGGAAAAAAATGGTTTGAGATTGGTTTTAGGCCCTTATGAGAAATAATGGCGAGAAATGATTTAAAGAAAAGGTTTTGGGCCAAATGAGACTTTTGGCGTGCGTGGAAAAAATATGTTTTTGGGTTATGTGCATTGGGCATACTTCATGCATATTGTTTGGGTTTTAATATGCTTTTATCATGCGTTGTTTGGATTTTACTTACCTGCGGCACCATTTTTGGTACCGTAGATTTTGATGCAGATCTTGATGAGAAGGAGGCTGAGCCCGAGGAGGCGGCTCCGCCGGAGGACTAGCTGGATGGCCTTTAAATATATTATAGTTGGCGATGTTTTATTTAGTATGTATTTGGATTTGAGACGATGTTGAACTTGTAATATTTTATTATGTATGTTTGAAACTGGTTTGTATTAACTAAGAAAAAATTCTGGTACTTAATTACTTGGCTTATCTAATCGCTCCGTGTTTTTATTTATACAGATATTGCTTATGCACACACTTTTGGCACTTGGCGATGGGATGTGTGACCCGTGTTGTCATCGTCCCGACGTCTCTAATTCCACGTGGCCGTACGTGGGAGTTGGGGGCGTCACAGGTGGTATCAGAGCGGTTTGGCTCTAGGTAAAACCACATGTCCCATAGGAGTGGTACCAGAATGTTTTTAAGGTTGTGTTTTAAAGAGTTTGTTTTATTTGAAGATTGGCTTTCTGTTTTTAATGGAGTTAACTTGTTTTTAATTATCTTATATGTATATATGCCTATTTTATCGAGAGGCGATGGAAATTTCGCCATGGCTTGAGCGTTAAATCGTTTGACGGAATATTTACAACGAGGCGAGCAAAGTAGAGAGGCTCAAACCAGTGAATTAAACAGACTGACTGAATATCTGCAGCGAGGGGAACAAAGTAGAGCGGTGTAGGCTGGGTGTACCTATGAGCGCTTCTTAGCGCACCGTACCCCTGCTTTTACAGGAGAAGAAGATCCACTTAGAGCTGGGAAGTGGATCAGAGATATAGAAAAGACATTTGAAGTCTGTGGTTGCACGGAGGCACAACAATTGCTTTATGCAAGTTATTTGTTACAAGGTACTGCTTCCGAATGATGGGAGACGAAAAGAGAAATGCTGATGTTAGAATTGGGATCCTTCGCCGCTGTGACTTGGGAGCGGTTTAAAAAGGAGTTTAATGATCGGTTCTTTCTTGCACATGTGAGGCGGCAAAAAGCTAGAGAATTTTCTAGTCTGGTTCAAGGAAATATGACAGTGGAACAATATGCCCGGAAATTTGTGGAGCTTGGGCGATTTACTCCTCATCTGATCGCCACGGAGGAGATGCAAACTGAGCGCTTCCAAGACGATCTGCGACCCGAGATACGCCGTATGGTGGTTTGCCTCCGAATTACTGTTTTCCAAGAATTGGTTGATTTGGCTATCAGTGCGGAACGAGAAATTAATTTAAGCATGGGCTCCCCTACAAGTCAGAAAAGGCATAGTTTTACTGGAGAAGGAAGCAGCTCGGGATCGCCACGGAAATTTGTTCAGCGGACCGGGGCTCGACCACAAGCAGCCTCAGGAGTGCGTATAGGAGGTCGGATGCCCGTTTGCGGAAGGTGCAATAGAGCCCATGAAGGGGAGTGTTGGCAAAGTGGCAAGATCCAGTGTTACCACTGTGGCCAAGAGGGACATTTAGCTCGCGTGTGCCCTAGTAGAGTTCAAGAAAGCCGTGGAGGACGACGTGGTGGAAGAACTAATCAGAGGCAAGTAGCGCAGGCTCGAGTGTATGCTGTTACCCCTAGTGAGGTGGATGATGAGGCACCAACGACCCACGATGCTGGAGTGATTACAGGTATGGTTCTAAATTAATTTTTGGATTTGATGTTTGGTGTGGTTTGGTTTTTCTTTATTTTGGATTTCATGGGTATATGTGATTGGTTCAGGAAGAGTCTGGTTGTATGATTTTGATGCTTGCACATTGTTTGATTCGGGTGCATCTCAGTCGTTTGTGTCTTCTACGTTCGCACGGATATGTAATTTGGTTACGGGACCCCTACCAAAATCATTAGTGGTGAGTCTTCCAAATGGTGAAATGATTTGTTGTTCTAAAGTTACGTTGGGTTGTCCCTTGGATTTTGGTGGAAGGACACTTGATGCCGACTTGGTTGTATTCAAGTTGTTGGGATTTGATACTATTCTCGGCATGGATTGGTTATATCGGTATTGTGCAAGTATTAATTGTAGAAGTCGTGTAATCAGCTTTCAACTTCCAGATGGTGATTATCTAGAATTTATGGGAAGTAAATTAAAAGAAAAGCCGACGGTTATATCGGCAATTCAAGCGAAGAGAGATATTGCTTGTGGAGCGGATGCCTTTTTGGTTCAAGTGGTGTCTACACCAATTGGGAAAAAGTCTTTAGCAGATATTCCAGTTGTAGAAGAATTTCCTGATGTGTTTGTAGATGATTTGCCGGGGTTACCTCCAGTTCGCGAGTTGGAGTTCGCTATTAATTTGGAACCTGGAGCGACTCCTGTGCATAAAGCCCCTTACCGTATGGCACCAGCTGAGTTGAAAGAGTCGAAAGTTCAGTTGCAAGAGTTGGTAGACAAGGGGTTTATCCAGCCAAGCACGTCGCTATGGGGTGCGCCAGTTTTATTTGTTAAAAAGAAAGATGGCACTCTTAGAATGTGTATTGATTATCGAGAACTTAATAAAGTGACCATCAAGAATAAATATCCTCTCCCAAGAATCGACGATCTATTTGATCAGCTTCAAGGAGCAACTATCTTTTCGAAGATTGATTTGAGATCAGGATATTATCAGCTGCGAATAAAAGATAGAGATATTCCCAAGACTGCTTTCCGATCGAGATATGGGCACTATGAGTTTAAAGTGATGCCTTTTGGGTTGGCAAATGCCCCCGCAGCTTTTATGGATTTGACGAATCGGGTTTTTCGACCTTACTTGGATTCTTTTGTGGTGGTCTTCATTGATGATATTTTGATTTATTCTCAGGATATCGAAGAGCATGCTTATCACCTTCGCTTAGTGCTTGGGAAGTTACGAGAGCACCAGCTGTATGCGAAGCTTAGCAAATGTGAATTTTGGCTGGAAGAAGTTAAATTTTTCAGGCATGTAATTTCTCGAGACGGTGTGGCAGTTGATCCCAGTAAGGTGGAAGCTATTTTATCATGGCAGCGTCCTTTGACTGTGCGCGAGATTCGAAGTTTCTTGGGACTTGCTGGATACTATAGAAGATTTGTGGAGGGATTTTCCCGATTATCCGGACCTCTCACCGCTTTGACTAGAAAGAATGCAGAGTTTGTTTGGTCAGACAAGTGCGAGAGGAGTTTCCAGGAATTGAAGAACAGATTGACAACTGCGCCAGTTTTAGCACTTCCAGAACCACATAAGCCGTTTGTAGTTTTTAGTGATGCACCTAAATTTGGTTTGGGATGTGTTCTCATGCAAGAAGGACAAGTGGTGGCCTATGCGTCTCGTCAACTGAAAGACCACGAGAAGAATTACCCGACACATGATTTAGAATTGGCCACGATAGTGTTTGCCCTTAAGATATGGCGACACTATTTGTATGGGGCAGTTTGCGAGGTCTACACCGATCACAAGAGTCTAAAGCATTTATTTTCTCAGAAGAATCTCAACATGAGGCAAAGGCGATGGTTAGAGCTAATAAGTGATTATCAGTGCGAGATTAAATACCATCCAGGAAAGGCAAATGTAGTTGCTGATGCTTTGAGCCGGAAGTCACACTTAGGGGATGAAGCTGAATCTTCTGGGATGGATTCAATACTTTGCGGGATGAGAAGGCTCCTTATTGGAAGTTCGCAACAAGAGGAAGTGATATCTTCAATTCTTGATATTCGGGTAGTTGATTTTGAAGAATTGAAGACCCTACAAAGAAAAGATCCGAAGCTTTTGGACATTAGAAAAAGGGTCAGAAAATTTAGAGGGCCATTGCACTACAGTTTGGATAAAGATGGGATCCTTCGATTCCGAGATCGTAGAGTAATTCCTAAGGACTCAAAATTTAAGGAGCGAATTATGACAGAGGCTCACGCTGCTCCCTATTCCATTCATCCTGGTAGCACAAAAATGTATCGGGACTTAAAGAAAAATTTTTGGTGGGAAGGAATGAAGAGGGATATTGCCTTGTATATTGAGAGATGTGACACTTGTCGTCAAGTCAAGGCCGAACATCAAAGACCAGCAGGTTTGCTTCAACCCCTCCCTATTCCTGAGTGGAAATGGGATGACATCACTATGGATTTTGTGGTGGGATTGCCGAGGACTCCCAGTGGAAAGAATTCAGTTTGGGTGATTGTTGATCGATTGACTAAGTGTGCTCATTTCTTACTGGTCAATAATACGGATTCTCTGGGAAAATTGACTCGCATGTACGTAAAAGAAATAGTGAGATTACATGGGATACCCAAGAGCATAGTGTCGGATCGGGATCCAAGGTTCACGTCCCATTTTTGGAAGAGTTTGCAGGCGGCTTTAGGTACTAAATTAAAGTTTAGTACTGCTTACCACCCCCAGACGGATGGCCAATCAGAGCGCACAATTCAAACTCTTGAAGATATGTTGAGAGCGTGTGCCATAGAATTTCAAGGAAGTTGGGAGAATCATTTGCCACTTATAGAATTCGCTTATAATAACAGCTTCCATGCATCCATCCAAATGGCTCCTTATGAAGCTCTGTATGGTAGAAAATGTAGATCACCCTTATGTTGGGATGAAGTCGGGGAGAAGAAAATAATTGGACCCGAAATAATTCAGGAAATGCAAAACCAGATTCAGATTATAAGAGATAAAATGGCTGCGGCGCAAAGTCATCAAAAGAGTTACGCGGATACCAGGAGGAGAGAATTGTCTTTCGAAGAAGGCGATTGGGTTTACCTCAAAGTCTCTCCCATGAAAGGAGTTAAGCGTTTTGGGAAGAAGAAGAAGCTGGATCCGAGATATGTTGGACCTTTTCAGATTTTGGAGAAAGTCGGGTCTGTCGCTTATCGAATTGCATTGCCAGAATATTTTGGGAATATGCACAATGTTTTCCATGTGTCATCTTTGAAGAAGAGTTTTGGACAACAAGAGCCCCGCTTTGTCGACCCAGAGTGTATTCAACTGCAACCTGATCTTACTTATGAAGTTGTACCGACGCAGATCATAGATTGGAAAGAGCAACAGTTGAGATCCAAGACGATACCTCTGGTGAAGGTGGCATGGGGAGATCCCTTGGCTCAAGATTTCTCCTGGGAGAGAGAAGCGGATATCAGGGAGCAGTATCTGTATTTATTCGACTAAATAGCGGTATGTTCCTTAATCTTGGTCTAAGTGGAATTTTATGGATTGCTTTAGTTTTGGCGGTTGAGCTTGCAAATTTCGAGGATGAAATTTATTTTAAGGGGGGGAGGATGTGACACCCCGTTTTTACATGTATTTTCACTGAATGAATAATATGATTTAATTAATATTATACTGCTTGTATTTTAAATAATCAGATTTTAATTGGATTTTATTTTCTATTGAGTTTAAATTGCTGTTTAATTTATTTTAGCTTGTTTTTGGATTTAAAATTTAATAGTGGGTTTTTACTAGTTATTTAATATATTTTAGCTTTACGACGTGTTTAAAATAT
This sequence comes from Carya cathayensis, assembly GCA_011037825.1. Taxonomy (NCBI): domain Eukaryota; kingdom Viridiplantae; phylum Streptophyta; class Magnoliopsida; order Fagales; family Juglandaceae; genus Carya; species Carya cathayensis. The sequence continues at coordinate 316,466 of QGSO01001576.1, forward strand.
TTTCTTGGTTTTATTGCTTTTAAAGTTATCTTTTTTGGATCAGTCGTTGGACTCCAGAGGTGAGGATTGGACCTCATTTCTTTCCCTTCATCTTTTCTTTTCTCTTTTTTCTTTTTTTCCTTTTTCTTTTCTTTCTTTTTCTTTCTTTCTTTCCTCTCTTCTCTCCCGCGTTCGGTCTCTCTCTCTCCCGTGCGTTTCCTTCTCTCTCTCTCTCCTCACCCACGTTTTTTCCGTCCTCCGCCCAGACCACCGCCGTCCGGCCGACGTCACCGGCACAGCCACCACCAAAAGAATCCCCTCCCTCCGGTGAACCACCCCACCAAAAATCTCCCCCGTCCGGCCAACCGTTTAGCCGGAAAAACCCATCTAAGCCGCACAGTTTTGAGCCGTTTCCGGCGCCGTCGCTCCACCTCCTGCCACCACCTCTTCACCACTTCTTCCCCTACCTCTTGCCGACCTAACCCACCAATTCCTGGCCTCGATCGGTCACCGGAGCAGCTCCCACGAGTTCAACTCCGATTTGCTCGCTTCCACTAGCTTCATAAACATCCCTAGACCATTCCCTAACAATTTGGTGTCTTGGTTTGTCCCCGTTCAAAAGTGGGTATTTTGCGACCCACGGCTACAGTGCATTTACACTATTACGTTGCTTTCCGCGCATCGTTTGCTACGCGCCAAACCTTCTAAAAATCATATAAGCGCTGTAAGTATTTTCCCAAACTTCGTTTTAGATTTAAATGTATTTTTGCCTTTACAATAATATATTTTGTCATCTGGTTGGTTTGTTGATTCCGGACTGAGTCCGAGGAGTTCGGGGGTCGATTGGATTTGAGGAAGGAGTTGTTTGTTGGTTGATATTGATGTTTGGGGTGTGTTGGTTATTTTATGTGATTTTAATTGCATAGCATTGAGCATACATGATCATGTGCGTTTTATTGAAAATGGGCTTCTCATGAGTTAAATTGTCTTTGGGTGCGTGTGTCTCATGAGCCCAAGCCGAGATGGGTTATTATCTCGGTGGAGCTCCTCTGGTCATTCGGGAGCATAATATACTGAGTGACGTCCCTTGAGTTGTCGCTGGGCGACGACGGGAGCGGGACTAGGGGGTGCTTGGCTACGTACGCGCCGGGCGCGGAACCGGGCATCGCCCTACTCACCGACTCCGTGGCCCCTCTGCTGGCGGGGGCTAGAGGATGTTTGGCTACGTACGCGGGGGGCGCGGAACTGGACATCGCTCATCTTGAGGATGCTTGGCTATGTACGCACAGGGCGCGGAACCGGGCATCGCTTGTTATGAAGCCAGGGCTTGCGGATAACCCCTAGGGGAGGTCATGGTGCATTCGATTAAGGAAAAATGGAAAAAGATGGTTTGAGATTTGTTTTAGGCCATTATGAGAAATAATGGCGAGATATGATTTAAAGAAAAGGTTTTGGGCCAAATGGGACTTTTGGCGTGCGTGGAAAAAATATGTTTTTGGGTTATGTGCATTGGGCATACTTCATGCATATTGTTTGGGTTTTTATATGCTTTTATCTTGCGTTGTTTGGATTTTACTTACCTGCGGCACCATTTTTGGTAACGTAGATTTTGATGCAGATCTTGATGAGGAGGAGGCTGAGCCCGAGGAGGCGTCTCCGCCGGAGGGCTAGTTGGATGGCCGTTAAATATATTATAGTTGGCGATGTTTTATTTAGTATGTATTTGGATTTGAGACGATGTTGAACTTGTAATATTTTATTATGTATGTTTGAAACTGGTTTGTATTAACTAAGAAAAAATTCTGGTACTTAATTACTTCGCTTATCTAATCGCTGCGTGTTTTTATTTATACACATATTGCTTGTGCAGACACTTTTGGCACTTGGCGATGGGATGTGTGACCCGTGTTGTCATCATCCTGACATCTCTAATTCCACGTGGCCGTACGTGGGAGTTGGGGGCGTCACACTATTGCTAAAAAAAAAATAGTCCACTCTGAATGTTGCATAATGCTAGATGCATGTTAGGAACATTGCAAATTATATGTCTTGAACGGGTGCAGGTAACCTTGCGTTGCATGTCCCGATGCTTCAGATGTCCATCCAAGTATCCGGGGTCGTCACACTTGAAGCTTTACTTCCAAGTACTCAGCTATTGCTCTCTTTCTTTCACTCTTCTTGGAACTTCTTTATGTATCACTAGATTCTTTTGCATGCAGCGAGCATGTGTACCCTTTAGTTTCTCATATTCTCATGGCATCACAAATTCATGCTTAGCATGTTCATTCTTCACTTCATCAAACATTGAGATAGAATACTTACTACTAGAGGCCTTCGTTCCAAGTACTCGACTATAGCTCTCTTTCTTTCACTTTTTTTGGACTTGTCTCTATATCACTCAGATTCTTTTGCATGTAGTGTGAGGTGAAGTAAGGCATGAGGGGTGCTATTTATAGGCTTCATTTGAAGAAGAAGATCATTCAAGAAGCAACTCATGCCATAGGTTACTCGACATCTTACCCCTAATCTTACCATGGCGAATTCAACTAAGGGTAATGATGATGTTCCTTCTTTGTTTTCTTAGGTGCAGCTATGGAATCTTATATCTCCAATAGGATGAAATCATTTATGAGTTTGTGGGGCATGGGGTGCTAGAAATTTCAGAAGTTGAACAAGTTCCTATGAACTTGGTTTGATCATGATTTGATCCTTTCTCTTCTTTAAAACCATTGCCTAAAATCACTAGTTTTCCTTAGCTAGTTTGGTTCTAAGGCCCTAGTAGGTACATAATTGATTCCTTTCTTGTGTAAGAAAGAGATTAAAGTGAGGGAAACATGTCTTCATGGTGGAAGAGGTGGAAGACAGGTAAGGCTGTTGGTGATAGCCGAGAAGAGCCATTTGGCTTCTTCCAATCCTTCATTCAATTTCCTTCAAACTTTTGGAGTCAATCAAAGGATTAGTGTCAAGTGATGGCTGAGTGCCATGACTCTTCAATCTTTGCTTTGGAATCAAGTTGATGGCATGGGAATAGGAGGTGGTTTGTAAGCATGTTCATCATGGTGCTCGGCTAGATGCTTGGGGCTATAGTCCCTCTTTGTATGTGTTTTAGGGATGCAACCTATATCTTCATTTCATATTTGATTCTCCCCTTCAATTTCTTCAATTAGGGCTATTCACTTTCAGAAATCTTCTTTCAAACCTTGTCTCAAACAGATGACCTTACTATAGGAGTACCCAATTGCATTCATTGATACTTGGAGTGGGGTGCAAGGGTTTGAAATGTTGCTAGGGAACTTGACATGAGTTGGCACTTCTTCCTATCTTGAGATAACGTGTAAGGAGTCTAGTTTGAGAGGGTGGAGCTTTGGTGGCAAGTGGAAGAAAGCAAAAATCAAATTTGATGCTAAGGATGTCAATCAGCCTTTTGGCTTCCTTTGTCTTTTCTTCTTCCATCTCTTGGCCAAATAGGCTTTGTGGGGTCAAAGGGAGATCTTATCACTTGGGGTATATTTTTATTTTTGCATGGAGACAAAGCAAATAGCCTAAAGAGGTGCTACCCTTGTTTATTTTGGAATGTGTAAAAGGTGTTGGTGTCCAGTTTGAACTCTAGTGACTTATACCTCATGTGAATGTGTAAGAGTGTGTCACCCATTGTCCTATTTTCATGGTTCAAGTTTCCAAATTTATTCAGGTGGTGGGGCTAAACTTATTGCATAAAATCTCATTCGAATTAGACAAAGCACTTGGTGGCATGTATTGGAGACATTTGAATTTTGGTTTGCACGTGTTGATGGCTTGTTATGAAGTACACGGCTTGGACATGTCTCCTTTGACTATGAAGTGTACTAATGCTTAGTCTTATCTTAGGTTAACTAATGTTTAATCTAACTAAAAGAGGCCAAGATTAGTTTTTTAGAAAATTTTCCTTAAAGGGTCTAGTGGCTGATTGTATCCTATGCTAGTTGACTTGATCCTTGTCTTGCTTTTGGTACTATAAATTCATAAATTGTCCTTTGAATTTTCGAAGTGTGGGACAAGGCAGCCAAGTAGTCCCTTAGGTGCCACCTAGAAGAATTGGAAGGCATAGGATGTTGAATTCCTAAGGTTAAGGTTGTGGTGCAAGTTTCCTAAGCTTGGACTTCAATATGGGCAACTTCGGCCACAAGTTTTGTGTGTTGGGGTAGCCCTTGTTTTGGGCTTTCCTTATTGGGCCTTGGCCCATTTTTTGGACCTAGTTTGGGCCTCAATTTGATCTTTTGGGTCCATTAGGTTGGACCTAGCTTTGTGGGCTGATAAATGGTCAATTATGTGACATTAATACTCTTAAATATCTTGAGTAAAAGTGCTTTATGAGTTAAAATAAGAGTATTAATTAGATAATGTGACTTAATTTTATTTGACATGCGAAATAAGATATTACCCCTAATTAAACATAGATGCATGCATTTTGATGTGGGGCTGACTAATGCTTACGTAAAACTTATAGTTGAATCTTGGTCGGTGTCTAGGAGTGAAGCCATTGCCTACATAGCTGAAAAATTCTATGAAGATAAAAGCAAGTGAAAGAAATAAATTAAGGGAACACAAGATGGAACTCACGCACACATGCAGAAAACACATGCAAGAAAAGTTGGACAGCAACCAACACAAACAGCAGCAGCTCAAACTCACTGATGCAGAATGAGGAAAAGCAACAGCAGAAAATGAAAACTCACGGCTGAAAAGCAAAGCAGAGCTCATGCAGAAAGTTAAGCACACACATGCAAGGCAGCAGCTCACCATCACTCGGACAGCACACATGCAAAGCAGCTCACACTTGCAGAAAATAAAACACACATGCAGGACATGAAGCAGAGCACATGCAGCTCACATAAAGCAGCTCAAAACTCACGGCACATGCAGCACTTGAAGCAGAAACCTGGAAATGAAACTCACGGCATCACTCACAGTTGCAGAAAGTTGAAAACACATGCAGAAAAGCAAAAGGAAAAAGCCACTCACATGCACATGCAATGACAGCACATGCATCAAGCTGGTTTTACAGCAAACACTCACCCACGGCAAAACAGCAAAAGAAGCTTACACATGCAGAAAAGCAAAAGGAAAAGCAGCAGCACTTCAATGCAGAAAAATAAAATAAAACTTACGGTCAATGCAGAAAGAAGAAACAGCAGCAGAAAATGAGACTGAGCACATGCAGAAAAGCCACTCACACGGCTGGAACTCAAGAGGCACATGCAGAAAAGTTGAAGCAGCTCAGCTCACATGCAAGTCTCACGGAACACAGCTCACGGATGCAGAAAGTCACCAACCTGACAACAGCAGCTCTTCGGACGTTGCAGACCTTATAAAACCAGGGGCTCTCTTCGGACGCCGGAAGAGGGAGCTGTGTTTGTTTTGGTTTTCAGTTTTTTCTATTTTTTTCTTTTTCCATTCAGGTAGTTCCAGACTAAAGAGGCAGACGGGTTGGTTCAGTTTTTTTTTTTTTTTTTCTTTCATGCATTCTTTTACGTTGGCTTTTCGGATGAGTAGGCAGCACTTCATTTAATTTTATTTTGCCGCAGTTTCATTTCTAAAGATTTTGGTTTCAGACAGTGGGCAGTTTTTAGTTTTTTTTTTCCATTCCTTCTTATTGTTTTTTTTTGTTTTCGTTGAAGCAAACGCTAGACCTCTTCATTTATTTATTCTTGCTTTCGTTTATCATTTGGTTGAGTTTATTTTTTTGGTTTTTAGTAAGAGACAACAGCTTCCATAGGCCACTGGAATTTTTGGCTGCTGCAGTTTTCGTTGGGAAGAATTTTCTGTTTTATTTCATTTGGAGCTGTTCGACTATAGAACAGTGAGGCGTCTTTCTTTTATTCATTGCATTTTCCTTACCGTTTTACATACCAGCAAGTTGGCTGGGATTCATTTCTTTGGTTTCACTTTTTTTTTACTTTTTCGTTTAGACGGGATAGAACTTAAGGAGTCGGCTGGCTACAGTTATTTTATTTTTTTTCCTTCCTTGCAGCTTTAATTTGAGGATGTTAGGCGGCTGGTTTCATTACTTGATTTTAATTTTTACGTTTAATGTTTTCAGTTGTTAGTTTTATGGTAGAGCAAGGTCTTTAGTTTCTTTTCATTTTGGACGCCGGGCTTCATTTCATTTTACTTTTCATTTTCACCATTTGTGGAGTTGTTTTCGTTTCTTCTTAGCTTTCATTCAGCGGCCAGTTTTTATTTTATTTTATTTTATTATTTTATTTTTTGGCTTTGCTTAGATTAATTTTTATTGCTAGAAATATCATGTGTAACTAATTTCTAAAGCAAGGGTTGTGGAATGAGATTTAATTTATTTTAGATTCTAGTTTGATGAAATATTTTGTTGTTGAATGTTGATTTCACTAAGTTACTAGTCGGATTCAAATGGAAAATAGATTGCGGCTCTTGCTCTTGTTTTGTTGTTGACGTAAGGCACAACAAAAGCTTGAATTTATCAAGGCCTCTTTCGATTGATTATGAATATAAATTTGGCTAGTAAATTAGAGAATTTCTTGAGAAAATGTTGCAAAAACTTGAGCTTAATTTTTATCTTCCGAATATCAATTCCTTGACTGGATTGTTAATCGAGAAATTATCTAGAATCCGAAATAAAAATAATCTCAAACCCAACCCAAGTGTTTGTTTTATTGTTTCTTGCAAGTTTAATTCATTTGCTACACACTTTCTCTAAGTCTCTTAGTTTTGGTAATTTTAGAAATAAAGATCCACATCAATTTTCATCTTTCATAATCGATACATCTTTTACACAAAGAAAATCTCACAAACGCTTTGATAATCCCTTTGTCCCTGTGAATTCGATCTTGGGACTTACCCTTGTATTACTTTGACAGCTTCTATGCTTGGAAGACAACATTATAAGCAGGTCATGGGCTTCAAATTGGACCTAGGCCCAATTAGATGTAGGCCTAATCTTGGGCTTCCTACTGGGCTTTGGGTCTCTCCAAGTTTGGGCCTAATCTTGGGCTTCTTATTGGGCTCTTGGCCCATTCAAATTTAGGCCTAAACTTTTGGGCTTTACCTTGGGCCTTTTCAAGGCTTTTTAGAGTCAAATCCTTCATCTTTTTATGCTTAAGCCCACTTCCCTTCTAGCTAAGATCGGCAAGATGTTATGGCTTTATCCTTAAGCCCAACAAGATAGTACTTCTTTTAATATGGTCAAAGCTCCCTTATCCTTATGGTTTTGGTGGGGTTACAGGGAGTTAGAAAGGAGATACACTTTTTAGGGTTTGAGGGGGTGTTGGGATGGGCTTTGTGTCTTGGGGAGATTTAGTTTGGGCCCTAGGCCTCGTTATTACATTCTCCACCACGTACTAAAATTTTGTCCTAGAAATTTCCTCCCATGACTATAACTAATCTCCAAGAACTTATGGAGTCAATAATCTCTACCTCCACTCCATAGGTTGTTTCATTTTGACCATATCCTTTAATAGCACATCACATCTAAAGTGCAAAAGTAGCCCATACAGTCCAAAATCTCTAATTCCATAAATACATGTTCTGCAAGACCTATGGTGATGTGAACCCCAGTCGATTTGCTTTGAGACCCAACAACAATACTGGAAAAACAACCCCAAGAAAGCCAAACTCAGATCTATGGATGGAGAATTTAGACCCGATGAGAACCCGTTCCAAGAACCTAGATTATATTAAAATCTAGACCCGTTGAAGAATCCGTCTCAAGAACCCAAATTACAAAGGAGGAACGCCACAAAGGTTTTGATTTACCTTTGATAAGTTCAAAAGTTCAAGAAGAACAAGAGGAGATAACTCAAACTCTCAAAGAAATTCCATCTATTCTGCCTCTCAAATGAGGCTATAAGTTGTTTAAATAGACAACCCCCAAAAACCCTAATGAAAGCGCTCGGGTACTGTAGCGTGAACAGTGTCGTACGCCGCGCTACAGTAACTTCTAAACCCTAGTTAAATAATAAGTTTCCAAATAAACCCTTGGCCAAAATACAAGGCCTTCCCAAAGAAAACCCTAGTCCATTAGAAATAAGACATACGTGGGCCAAGCATCCTCAAGCCCACTTCTTCTAAACTATTAATAAAAGCCTTAAAACAAATTGAGAGTCTTAACAATAATAGGCCCTATCTCTAAGTCATGTCTTCCATAGCTTGTATCAAATGGATCAAAACCGGTTCTTCTTCCTTCAAACCCATCTTGAGTATTGGGCCCTTCCTAGCTTCTTCCCAAGTGGATTGCACCAATCCTTGCATTGCTTCCTTGATCTTCTTGGCTCTTGATCTTGTAATTGGCCCATCTGGAACTTGCAAATGATCTTTAAGGATAGCTCCACCTTGGTTCCCATCATTCCCCCTCTCCTCAAAAGGATTCGACCTCGAATCTTCACCTACATCAAAAGGAGAAAGATCAGAAACATTGAAGGTAGCAGAAACACTATATTCACCTGGAAGATCCATTTTATATGCATTGTCATTAATTTTCTCAAGAATTTGGAATGGCCCATCTCCTCGAGGATGCAACTTAGTCCGTCTATGGGCTGGGAATCTTTCTTTGCGCATGTGAACCCAAATCCAATCTCCTGGTTCAAAGATGACACGCCTTCGCCCTTTATTGACTTGGGAAGCAACCCTTTCATTCTTTTGGGCAATGTGAAGTCGTACCCTTTCAAAAGTGACTTCACCAACTCCGCCTTCTTTTGTCCATCCAAGCTACTCCTGCCATTAACAGGTAAAGGCATCAAATCTAAAGGAGTAAGTGGATTAAAACCATAAACAATTTCAAAAGGAGAGTATGAAGTAGTTGTATGCATGGTCCTATTATATGCAAACTCTATAAATGGCAAACAATCCTCCCAAATCTTTAAATTCTTATGAACAACAGTGGGTAAAAGCTGAGTTAAAGTCCTATTAACTACTTCAGTTTGACCATCAGTCTATGGGTGACAAGTAGTGGAAAATAAGAGTTTAGTACCTAATTTTCCCCACAACACTTTCCAAAAGTAGCTCAGGAATTTAACATCCCTATCAGAAACAATGGTCATGGGCACACCATGGAGTCGCACTATCTCCCTGAAAAATAAGTCAGCTATGCTTGTGGCATCATCTATTTTATGGCAGGGAATGAAATGTGCCATCTTGCTAAATCTATCCACAACCACAAAAATAGAATCTCTACCCCTTTTTGTCCTAGGCAGCCCCAAAACAAAGTCCATAGATATGTCTACCCATGGCTCATTAGGAACGGGTAAGGGTGTATATAACCCATGTGGCAAAACCTTAGATTTGGCCTTTCTACATGTGATGCACCTGCTACAAATGCGATTGATGTCTCTTTTCATCTTAGGCCAAAAGAAATGTTCATGCAGTATGTCTAAGGTTTTCTTGACACCAAAGTGTCCCATTAATCCCCCACCATGTGCCTCACGCACTAATAGCTCACGCATAGAACAACTAGGTACACACAGTTTGTTTTCTTTAAACAAGTAGCCATCATGCTTGTAAAACTTACCAAATGCCGCCTTATCACATGCCATATACACATCAGAAAAATCAGTGTCATCGGCATACATGTCTTTCACATATTCAAACCCAAGCATTTTAGCGCTCATAGAAGTAAGAAGTGCATACCTCCGGGATAAAGCATCAGCAACAATATTCTCCTTACCTTGCTTGTAACGGATGACATATGGAAAGGTCTCAATGTATTCCATCCATCTGGCATGCCTCTTATTCAACTTACCTTGACCCTTGAGATGCTTCAACGATTCATGATCGGTGTGGATCACAAATTCCCTAGGCCACAAGTAGTGCTGCCAAGTCTCTAATGCACGAACAAGAGCAAAAAGCTCTTTGTCATAAGTAGGGTACTTCAGGGATGCCCCACTTAGCTTCTCACTGAAGAAGGCGATCGGTCGCCTATCCTGCATCAAAACGGCTCCAATCCCTAATCCTGAGGCATCACATTCAATCTCAAAAGCTTTGTTAAAATCAGGTAATGCTAACACGGGTGCAGAGCACAACCTTTCTTTAATAGTGGCAAAAGCATTCTCTTGATTAGCCCCCCAATGAAACCCAACATTCTTTTTAATGACTTCAGTGAGTGGTGCAGCAATGGTGCTAAAGTCTTTAACAAAACGCCGATAAAAGCTAGCTAGACCATGAAAGCTTCTTACCTCAGTGACGCTCTTTGGCGTTGGCCACTCCCTAATGGCCTGGACTTTCTCTTCATCCACTTCAATACCCTTTGTACTAACAACATATCCAAGAAAAACAACTTTCTCCATGCAAAAGGTACATTTCTTGAAATTAGCATACAACTTTTCACATCTCAACACATTAAACACATATTTCAAATGCTCAATATGTTCATTTAAGTCCTTGCTGTACACTAGGATATCATCAAAGTACACAACCACAAACTTGCCAATGAATGCACGTAGGACATGGTTCATTAATCTCATGAAAGTACTGGGCGCATTTGTAAGTCCAAATGGCATAACCAACCATTCATAAAGCCCATACTTAGTCTTAAAAGCAGTTTTCCATTCATCACCCTCTTTCATTCTAATTTGATGGTACCCACTTTTAAGATCAATTTTACTGAAAATACAGGAGCCATGCAATTCATCGAGCATATCATCTAATCTAGGAATGGGATGGCGATACTTTACCGTGATATTATTAACTGCCCTGCAATCAACGCACATCCGCCACGTCCCATCCTTCTTAGGCACTAGAAGCACTGGTACTGCACATGGGCTCATGCTCTCTCTCACGTAACCCTTGCTCATCAAATCCTCAACTTGCCTCTGAAGCTCCTTTGTCTCATCTGGATTACTTCTATAAGCTGGTCGGTTTGGAATAGCAGCCCCGGGCACAAAATCAATCTGGTGTTCAATGCCTCTAATGGGTGGCAACTCATTAGGCATTTCCTCTGGGAATACATCCTCAAACTCCTGCAACAAAGAAACAGCCAAACTAGGAAGAGGCTGGTTAGTTTCATCAAGATTAAGATAAGACTCTTTATAAACAAGAAAAATCATAGGGCGATCTGCGAAGAAAGCCCTCTTAACCTCACTTTCTCTTGCATAGAAACTCACTTTTGTCTTTCCTTTTCTCTCGGCAGACTCTCTTTCTTTTTCACTCTTTCTTTTTTGCTCATTTTCACTCTCACTCTTTCTTTTTTGCTCAATCTCTTTTTCATTCTTTCTTTTTTGCTCAATCTCCTTTTCACTCTTTCTTTTTTTATCACTCTCATTTGCACTCTTATTTTTTTTGACAACCTCACTTTTTAGTTTCAATTGGTCCTCATAGACCTGTCTTGGAGTTAAAGGAGCAAGCTTGATTGTGTTGCCTTCTTTTGAAAAGCTGTACATGTTTTTGAATCCATCATGTATCACTCTTCTATCATACTGCCATGGCCTCCCCAACAAGATATGACCAGCATGCATAGGCACCACATCACAAAGCACTTCATCTTGATACTTCCCAATGGAAAAAGTAACTAACACTTGTCTATCCACCCTAATCTCCCCACAATCATTCAACCACTGTAACTTGTACGGTCGAGAATGCTTCAAGGTAGGTAAATTCAATTTTTCAACTAAAGTAGTGCTAGCAACATTAGTACAACTCCCCCCATCAATGATCATACTACATACCTTGTTATTGATGTGGCATCTAGTATGAAAAATGTTCTCCCTCTGTTGCTCTGCATCATCCATCTTAATTTGTGTGTTGAGAGCACGCCTGGCAACAAGGGACTCACCTGTTACGGGGTATTCTACTCCATCATCATCACTAGCATCCTCCAACTCGGGTATCTCATCACTATCATCCTCACTTGCAGTCATCACCTCCCCATTGTCACGCATAATCATCACACGTTTGTTTGGACATTGAGAAGCGATGTGCCCTGAACCCAAACACTTAAAACATTTAATATCTCTGTTTCTAGAGGGTTGGGATGCTATCTTGGGTTTGTTGCTAGTTCCTTCATCTTTTCCTCTAGGTGGTTCGGTCTTTGCCTTTGTTACAACTCGATCATCTTTCTCCCACTTTGGTTTCCAAGGAGTGCTAGAAACCGAAGTGTACCTTGATGTCCCTTTCCTCTTTAATTGCCTCTCCACCTTCATAGCCATGTGCACCATGTCTTCTATTTCTACATAATGTTGCAACTCAACCACATTGGCTATCTCCCTATTCAAACCACACAAAAATCTAGCCATAGTGGCCTCCCTATCCTCCTCTACATTTGCCCGTATCATGGCCACCTCCATCTCCTTATGGTAGTCCTCCACACTCCTATAGACCCTGTGTAAGATTTTGTAGTTTCTGGTAGAGGTCCCTATAGTAGTGCTAGGTACAAATCTCCGCCTCATGAGAGCTTTCAACTCTCCCCATGTCTCGACAAGCCTCTCATAATTCCTCCTTCTATTGGTCACTAATTGATCCCACCAAATAATAGCATAATCAGTGAACTCAATTACTGCCAACTTCACTTTCTTCTCCTCTGAATAGTTATGACAATCAAAGATCAACTCTATCTTCTTCTCCCATTCTAAATAAGCTTCAGGGTCAGTTCTACCTTGGAAAGATGGTATTTTCATTTTGATGTTCTCAAGGTTTCTATCCACTCCATCACGACCCCGTGGGTTTCCCCTAAATCCTCTTTCACGCCTGACTCCTCTATGCCTACCCATCCCAACTTCAGATATTAGGTCATCCTCATCCTCGCCATCTCCTACATCTTCATACTCATGTTCTCTTCTAGGTTCACGTCTCCTCCTATCTCTCCCATCATGCAAATTTTTAATTACTTCATCTTGTTGATCCATCCTATCTCTCACTTCCCCTAACATCATGTTCAACCGTTCAAACTGTTGTTGCATGGCCTGCAACACAAAGGAGTTTTCTGCCATCCCCTTTGGTGATGAGTCACTTTTATGAGACATCGTACGTGCTTGACAAAAACAAATGTTAGTGAAAAAGACCTCACACGCTCCCTTACGTGTTTACACTCGAATAAGGGCACTCCACTCGTGTTTCACTCTTAATTGGCTTTTTTTTTTTTTATAATGGTCTCACACTCTCTTGCCTTTTACCTCAAGAGATTCCCCACTCAAGTTCTTTAAGAACTAATTGAACTTCAAGTAAGATAATACAACCTTGTTTTATCCCAACTAGTAATTATCCAATAAACAAAACCAAGAGACAGACGGAAGGAAAAGAAAACAACAAGAGAATCAAGGGACATATAGGAATGGAAGGGTAACTATAAGGTAAGATACTGACTATAATGATGTATGCAGCCCCTTTGAATATAAGACTCAATAAAAATTCGGATTTTTTTTTTCACTGATTCAATCTCAAACTGCTATATTCAATTGTAATAATCAAACAATTGAATTCAAACACATAGAAATTGGCAAGGAAATAGAAGAGAATCAAAGAAATAACACTCCAAGCAATTGACAAACTTACAGATGTAAGAAACCCCAGAAATTCCCAACTCTATAGATGGTGCAAATTTTGGCAGCCCTCAAACAAGCAATTTAGCCACCCAATGTTGATGAACATGAAACCAAAAAGATAGAGTAATCTGGCAGCCCTAGGAAACGAATTTTGCACTTTTTTTTTTTTTTTTTTGCAACCTTAGAACAATGAAGCCTAGAAATAAAGATGCATAAATAAAAGATAGAATTACACCTGATTGGAAACCTTGCTCTGAATACCAAATGATGTGAACCCCAATCGATTTGCTTTGAGACCCAACAACAATACTGGAAAAACAACCCCAAGAAAGCCAAACTCAGATCTATGGATGGAGAATTTAGACCCGATGAGAACCCGTTCCAAGAACCTAGATTATATTAAAATCTAGACCCGTTGAAGAATCCGTCTCAAGAACCCAAATTACAAAGGAGGAACGCCACAAAGGTTTTGATTTACCTTTGATAAGTTCAAAAGTTCAAGAAGAACAAGAGGAGATAACTCAAACTCTCAAAGAAATTCCATCTATTCTGCCTCTCAAATGAGGCTATAAGTTGTTTAAATAGACAACCCCCAAAAACCCTAATGAAAGCGCTCGGGTACTGTAGCGTGAACAGTGTCGTACGCCGCGCTACAGTAACTTCTAAACCCTAGTAAAATAATAAGTTTCCAAATAAACCCTTGGCCAAAATACAAGGCCTTCCCAAAGAAAACCCTAGTCCATTAGAAATAAGACATATGTGGGCCAAGCATCCTCAAGCCCATTTCTTCTAAACTATTAATAAAAGCCTTTAAACAAATTGAGAGTCTTAACAACAATAGGCCCTATCTCTAAGTCATGTCTTCCATAGCTTGTATCAAATGGATCAAAACCGGTTCTTCTTCCTTCAAACCCATCTTGAGTATCGGGCCCTTCCTAGCTTCTTCCCAAGTGGATTGCACCAATCCTTGCATTGCTTCTTTGATCTTCTTGGCTCTTGATCTTGTAATTGGCCCATCTGGAACTTGCAAAGGATCTTTAAGGATAGCTCCACCTTGGTTCCCATCATATGGATCCTAATGATTATCCCATAATTTAGATTATACTCTCCACTATTGATGCCCAAGCTTCAACTTTTAGCCTCTATTGCAATCACCTTGGTCACCTGCCAGTCTCTTCAAGCCATTGATAATCATAAATTTGCATTGCAAGATGAGCTACCTGCCATGAATTACACAATCGCAAATTTTAATTCCTACATGATCTCAAGTCACGACTAATTCCTCAAGATCCACTCAAAATTTACTTTGAATCTATCATATTACTAAGTACAACACTTATGATGCGCACTCTGATAACTTCACTGAAGTGCCTAAAGTTAAAACCTTTTATAACCATTAAGTCTAATTTAGCTCCACACCATATGGGAAAAACTTTTACAACACTTTGATGCTAAGAGGGGTGCTAAAAGCGTCTATCGACGACATCCACACCTTTGTTTCCTTTGGATTGATTAGCTCAGAAACCCATACACTAAGTCAAGCTTAGTGGATAAGGTTGAGTAGTCAGAATGGAGTGGTGGAAAATTGAAAATAAATGGTGAAAGTTCAAATTTTCTTGTTTGCCATTGGTAAAGGTTTGCTCCACCAAGTGACTAAGAAATAATTTGATTTGCAATGGAAATGGAGATGTCACAACGAAGTAGTTGGGCTTCAAGGTTGGTCCTTCCATTGAATTTCTCTCTCTCTCTCTCTCTCTCTCTCTCTCTCTCTCCAACAAAACATACAAGGAAAGAAAAATTCTAACAATTTGTCAAAACAACTCCAAAATACAATGGTCAAAACATTAACTAAATTGCCAAAAAGATTTCATTAGGTTGGACAAATAAGTTGGCTTACCAAAAATAAAGAAATGAAGTATATAGGCAAAACAAATTTTTTCCTTCAACGTCCAACTCTAAAAATTTTTGTTTTTTCAAAAATGGTGTTTTTCCAACTTTTTTTTTTCAATAAAACATACAAGGAAAGAAAAATTCTAACAATTTGTCCAAACAACTCCAAAATACTATGGTCAAAACATTAACTAAGTTGCCAAAAAGATTTCATTAGGTTGGACAAAGAGGTTGGCTTACCAAAAATAAATAAATGAAGTATATAGGCAAAACAATTTTTTTTCCCTTGAAGTCCAACTCTAATTTTTTTTTCCAAAAATGGTGTTTTTATTTCATATCAAATTCCTAAAAGGTTCCCCCTCCATGCCATTTACACCATTTTCTCAAGGGTAATTTTATTATTTACACCTCACCTTAACCCTCATAGTTTAGTTCTAGCATTGGACGAATTGGCTCCAAGAAACAAAGCCAAGAAATCCAACTAATTCCATTACAAGTCCAATTGAAACCAAACAAAGAGGCCTTGGGCTTCAATTGAATTTTTTGCTCTTGGTTGAGTGTGATAACCCAATATGGCGAAACATGAGCCATAGTTTATTTTTCGCCTTAGTAATTGAGGCCCCTAGTTGTAACAGCCCGCTAGAAATTCAGCGGTAGAATTTCTATAGACTTGAGGAACTTCATGAAAACACCGTAAGTTTTCACGAATCGGCTAATCGCAAAGGTTTTAGTCTGTCAACATAGTCAGTGTTATCACTCACTATGGTGCCAGAAATGCGATTTTAATTATTTGAGGTAGTTAGAAGTGTCAGATTACGTTATAGTTTATGCCACTAGACTCAATAGAATATTTAGGATTTTATAGCCCAATAACTCATTTTCATAATTTCGGACGAAACGGTTGTTCGAAACTGTGAGTTTATTTATAGGGGCACTTCGGGGTTGAGTTTTAGTAAAGGGTTTTTATTGTAGGTTAATATGAATATTTAGGATTTTTAATACTATGTTTATTGTGCCTTTTTTTGGAGTGAATAGTAACATCGATAAGCGTACTAAGTGCAATGTTTTCAAAATCACAGTGTGAAATGTTCAAATTAGGTTAGAGAAGTTTTATTTGGACACTTGGCAAGATCTTAGCCACACATAATGAATAGTATTAGATACTTGGTACAAAGAGAAACCATTAGATGGATTTATGAAGGAAATCAAGGTGTAAGATTATGTCACCTAAGCAAAACCTTTTTCATCTGATCAACCAAATTGAGCAAGATCAAAGAGGGTTTCAACCCTAGTGAAACCCTAAATGGTTGGAATCCATTTGAAGCCCCAAAAACTTAGTTGAAACTGAAACCCCAAACAGTTTCCCCATACCCTAAAGTTGGCCTTCAAACCCTTTTTGATCCAATTTCTAGCATTGTGTTTAATCACTTGATTAAATCACTTCCACATGCTATTAATCTCTCAAATTCTTGTTATGACATATTTATCCAACCTTTTAAACCTTGGAAATTTGATTGGGCCAAGAAAAATTGGATTTGGGCTTGATAGCATCTCAAACCCTAACCAAACCCCCTTTAAACCCCAAATTGAAGCCCACTTGGTTGGGGCCCACCAAGGCCCACGAATTTGGCCACCTTGGCAAGGTTTCTTGGAGAAGTTTCCTCCCCCACATGACAGACCATTCACTGCCCTTGACTGCACCCAATAGTGCCTTGATGAGATGGAGAAACCCACCCCATCAACCTCCACACCTCATAGCTTCTGCAGGCAGTCCTTTGCCCCCCACTATTCTTCACTTTATGTCACATAGCCACCTCCAATCAATGGTCATTAAGGTCCATATCTTCCCCCTACAGAAGGCTTGAGTCGTGCAAGACACACTTACTTCACTTTAATCACTTCTTCACCCCGTTCTTAGAGAGAAACCCAAAAGAGCTCTCTCGGGCAGATTTCTGTATCTTTTTACATGGAGCTTTTTGACCCTTTGTAAGTATTTTCACACAATGACTCCTTCATAAAAGTTGTTCATATTTGAGTATAGTTTCCGCAGATATATTATTCATATCATTACATGGTCATTTTGTCGGTCAAACGTATTTTTAACAATGGAAAGGTCATTCTGGGCGTGAATCTGGAGAGTACGTTATGTTTTGGAGTTTTTGACCAAGCTAATGGACATATCTTGGTCCGAAAATTTTATGGAGTGTCCTTAGCATGTTTTTAAGAGTGTTCATTGAGGTTTTGTTGCATGAATAAAGCTTTTGATGATATATTTTCTTAGATCTAGAAACTTGAAAACTGGAAGTGGCAAAACAGTTTTGTTTTTTAGAAAGTTTCAATATTTCGTGATTTGATCTTACTCTAAAGGCTTTTATATTTTTATATAACGATTCTAAGTTTCTTATTTTCATGTTAGGATGTTATTTTGAAGATATTTAGTATTAGTTTCAAAGATATGATTTTTCTATGCAAGAGGATTCCGGTTAGGCCTAAGATTTGATGTGTTTGGGTGATCTATGTTTTATTGATTTTTAGCCATGTGATTTCAAGTTTTATGGTTGGATCTTATTTAAGACACATTCTTAAACCATGTGATGCTTTATTTCGAAGGTCTCACATTATTAAGCCATTGATCAAGAGATTTATCAAAACTAGTTGAGGAAAAGGTTTCTGTTTTTGGACTAAGTGTAAAACCAAAAACTCCAAGTGTTATTTTGTGATTTTGGTGACTTTAGTTTGATGATTTAAAGCATGGTTGATCTTTGGATGATGTTGTGAATATGTTAGAAGTAAGATTTGATTTTTTTGGAATTTTTGGAGATGTTTTGATTTAGGGTCAAAGCTTGTGATTCAAGGATTTGGATCTTTTTACAAAAAGTTTGGTGTTGATTATTAGCTTTTTCTAAATGGATATTTTAAGTATGGTTTTAAACTTAGGATTGGAAGATGTTTGTTGCAAAATTTTGGTTTAAGTATGAGTTTTGAAATTGGAAGGAATTGCAACAAAAATCAAGAGAAATAGCCTATGGATGTTTCGGCCATAGTGTGTTTTCCATAGTTGTGATTTGTTTTAAATCGTTTTGAGTTAATATTTGAGTTTAGGACAAAATTACATGAGGAATGTAAAGTTTAGAAAATTTTAGAGTTAGGATGCGAAATCCTTAAGTTAGGGGTAAAATGGTTATTTTCCCACATACAGAGGGTAAAATGTTAATTTTACCCTAAGTTAGCTTGTTTTCATGTTTGTAATTGTTAGTAATTAAATTTCTAATTTCTAGAATACCTTCTTACAGTTTCTCGTGTCTCGCGCTTTATTCTCGTAGAACGCGACGATCGAGGTAAGTTAGCTTCTAACTTACTATCAGTTTATTGTATATGTATGATAGGTAAGAGAACTACAATTTATGTATGTATGTTATCATATATGCCATGTCATTACATGTTTATCTGTTACGTATGATTTATTCTTTCATGAATATTTATCTATTACACAATCTTTTCTGTCATGCAATACTGTATGTTATAAGTATGCCATATGTTACATGTATGCCATGGAATGTTTATGTTTAAATCATATTGTGCCATTTACAAGTATACACCATGTTAGAAAAGTACATGATATTAAATAATATCTCATGCATTAAGAAAGATAAGACATGTTAAGGATGACACGAACCTAAGCGTGTTCATCACAAGTTATGATTAAGGATGACACGGACCTAAGCGTGTTCATCACAAGTTATGTTAAGGATGACACGGACCTAAGCGTATTCATCACAAGATATGTTAAGGATGACACGGACCTAAGCGTGTTCATCACAAGTTATGTTAAGGGTGACACGGATCTAAGCGTGTTCACCACAAGTTATGTTATGTGGTGCCACGGACTCAAGCATGGTTCACCTTATGTAAAGTTTCTATATATCTCAGATCATGTTTAAGTTAAGTTATTCATGTCAATCACGACCCTAAATGCTAGGATGAGGTAATATCCGAGTGGAACTCCTTTGTTCACGCTGGAGTGTCTAAATAGGTGTGAAATTCCCGGGGTTGACGAAGTACAGTCAATAGGTTGCGAATGGGGCCTAAGTAACTGGTCATCAGAGCGCGCCAGGCACTAATGCCGATGGTGCCATATTTTATTTTACGTGTATTCATGGGGCCACAACAACTGTGGAGCATGAAGTATGGGGCCACAACAACTGTGGAGCATACACTATTTGAGACACAGCAATTGTGACACGTAGAAAACGTGGGGCCACAACAACTGTGGAGTACGTATTAACACACTCATAGCTGGTCTAGATACCTGTGTTGTGATGCGGTAATCGACAGGGACACACAGCTCTAGGGGACCCGTGTAGCACCCATATGGTCACATTATTAATCAAGACAATTGAATAAGATTCCAAGTTCATGTCAAGAAGTTAAGAGTAAGTAATTATGGTTATCCCCATGAGATAAGAATAAGTTTCAGATCAAGTCCACGTTAAGTCAGGTTTCAGATCAAGTTCATGATATGTTATGTTATGTTATGCTCACGTACATGTTATGTTGATGTTCACGTTAAGTTTCAAGTTCATGTTCACATCATGTTATGTTTACGTTTATGAAATTGTTATGTTATGTTCATGTTCACGTTATGTTTCGGGTTCACGTTTCTGTCATGTTATGTTCACATACATGTTATTTTCAAGTTCACATTCGTGTTATGTTATGTTCACGTTCACATTATGTCTCAAGTTCACGTTTATGTCATGTTATGCTTAGATTTATGTTATTTTCAAGTTCATATTTATGTTATGCATGTTTACATTCATGCTATATTTCAAGTCCATGTTATGTTTCAGGTTTCACGTTCATGTTATGTTGCTAGTCCATGTTATGTTTTAAGCTCAAGTTCATGTCATGTTAAGTCAAGTTCAGTTTACATTTAAGTTCAGGTTATGTCATGTTATATGTCAAGTTATACTATGCTTATGTACGACTTTATTTATGCATTTATGCTTTTACTGCCATGCATGCATCTTTAACCTGTGTGGGAGTTTCTTGTTAACTTACTTAGATTTGTAATCAAATCTCACCGTGGTAGTCCCAACTACCATTCCCCCCAAATGGTAGGCGATGTGTCAGGATTAGAGCAGGGAGCAGACGTTCGTAGACTGAAGGAGGTTGATTAGACGCCGCAGACACGACGCGGAGCTTACAACTTCCATAGTTAGTTTTTGGACAGTTTTCTGGCCTCGTTAGTCTAGTTACATGAGTTACTCGATGAACTTCCTCAATAGTGTGTTATGGTAATGTAAATATGGAGTTTGGTGTCCCATGTTTTTGAGGTTATAGTCTTCTGAGACTCATACTGAAATCGTGGATGTTTATTTTGTTAAACATACTTGAATTACGATTTAACTATTTGGGATATTATAAGTTTGGTGCATAGTATTGCTCAAGAAAAGATAAAAAAAATTATCCACTATGAATATTGCATAATGCTAAATGCATGTTAGGAACATTACATCTTATATGTCATGAACGGGGCAGGTAACCATGTGTTGCATGTCCCGATGTTTCAGATGTCCGTTCAATCCCAAGCGGAATCTGGGGAACCCTTAGTGTAATTCGGCCCATAAGGAAACCCAAATCCACTTGAACTTTAGCCCAAGATTCAAACCCTAACTGTATCTAGTCTTAATAATGGGCTAAGGGGGAGAGAAGAGTGTTGGGAATCCCAAGGGAAGGCTTACACACCTAACCCTAGTAGTGTTGCCATTTGTCACTAATGCAAGGATGTTTATAGAAGAGTGAAATGATGAGATGCATAGGGATAACCAAGAGACACTGGGCCAAGCCATCCCACACGTCAAGCATCATCTAGTTTGGCACCCTTTCAATTTCCAAGAGAGATATGCATAGATAAATGGCGCCTAGGGAAGACCAAGGTGATTTCCAAGAAGGATTTGTAGGGAAAACCAAGGGACAATACGGATGGTTAAGTTTTCCATCCCACATGCCTATCCTAGGGTTTTTCCCAAGAATGTGACACTTGTTAACCATGCTAAGGTCTTCAAGAAGATTTGTGAAAAGACAACCATGTGAAAGGACAAACCTACCCTCACTTTTTTGGTCACCACTCCCATTCACTTGCCACATGTCATATTAGGGTTTTGAGGAGGCATAGATGTAACAGCCCGCTAAAATTATCAGTTTTGGATTCTTTCCCGACAGCAATCACATCTCTCTTGTCTTAACCCTCTATCTTTAGTTATTTATGTTTAACATAGTTGATTTGGTTGGCTGTAGACTGTGTAGTTAGTGTTTGTGGAGTTCGCTGCGTAGTTGTGAAACGAAGTGTGGTTGTGAAGTGTTAGGCTTGATTTTGTAGTTTTGTGGACTGTGCTGTGAAGTATAGGCGTGAGATGGATGCCGTAGATGTGATACGGCGGGTTGTGTGAAGAGAATACGCGTGTAGCGTATTCTGTGTAATGCAGCGACGCGCCGCGCGACGTGCGCTGTAGTGATGTGGGTCGTAGAAGGAAGGGAGTACGCATGTAGTGTACTCCGTGTGGTATGGCGATGCATCGTGTGATGTGCATCGTGTTGATGAGTGTTGTAGCGAAGGAAGTACGCGTAGCGCGTACTCCGTGTCGCGTAGCGATGCACCGTGAGACGTGTATCGCAGTGATGGGTTTTGTAGTGTGAATGGAAGAGAGTTCACGTGAGTGTACTCTGTACTAAGTCGTGATACACCGGATGGCGTGTCACGAAGGGTTGGATGGCGTAGCAGAGAAGTGTGGAGCGTATGGTGTAGTGTTGGGAAACTGTATGACAGTGTCCCGAAGCAGTGGTGTTATGGATTATAGTCTGGGGTGACTGGTGTCATCTTGTGGTTGACTATGGCTAAGAGTATATGGATTGAGAAAGGAATTGTTTGTTTGGTTATTATTGATAATTTTAATGAACTTGTTTTAGTGCAAAGGCTTTCTGAAGTCAAATTATCTCTTCGAGTATAGTGAAACCTCACGTTGCCCGTGGTGTTGCAAGTGCTCAAATATGGCAATTGAGTTCAGAATGAAAATCTTAAGGACTTGAGTGTTCCTCTTCCAGCTGTTGTGCAGTTCCTCGTGTTTCGCGCTCTATTCTCATAAACGCGACGATCGAGGTAAGTTAGCTTCTAACTTACTATCTGTGACGCCCCCAAATTTCCGCTTGGGATTGAACGGACATTTGAAGCGTCGAGACATGCAACACAAGGTTACCTGCCCCCGTTCATGACATATAAGATGCAATGTTCCTAACATGCATCTAGCATGTCATGAACGGGGGCAGGTAACCTTGTGTTGCATGTCTCGACGCTTCAAATGTCCGTTCAATCCCAAGCGGAATTTGGGGGCGTCACAGGTGGTATCAGAGCAATACGTCTCTGGGTTATAAATCCACATGTCCTTAGGAAATGCACCAAATACTAGGCTTGAGATTTTAGTATTCATTAGGCTTGAATTTCTTCGAGATCATGTGCAGAAAAGCGATATAGTATTAGAGTTCTACAAACACATGATCAGTTAGCAGATATATTCACAAAACCTTTACCAGAAGATAGATTATATATGATTAGAAGAGAAATAGGTATGAAGCATGTTACGAATATCTCTTAAAGGATAAACCAGAGTTCATAAATATAGAGAGATTTAAAAAAAAAAAAAATGCTTCTACATAAACTTGAGGTTCTTAGCCTCATGTTGGAGACGCTCATTCTCTTCATACAATATCATGTCATCCCTATTCATGGGAGCTGGCAAGCGGAATGAAGAATCCAATAGAGTTTTCAGCTGTTTATTCTGCTGCCGAAGGATTCCTTCCCTGGTGTGAGACTCTTGAACAATTCGTTGAAGTACAACAATTTGTTCTTTAAGCCTTTCAACCTCATGGTTTTTGGCTTGTACCCGCTGGGAAAAAGCAATAATAGAGGATGAGTAGCGAGTCCCAAGACTCACCAAGTCGTAGACAGCATCGGAGTCTGACTTATTAGCCATACTAGTATTTTCTTGCTGCAGCATGGCACCTATGGCAGCTGCAGAAAGGACAGGAGGTTGAGGTGCTGAATACCTCATGGTTGGATCTAGAGAAATGTTAGAAGAGTGAGCCATGGAGAAAAGAATTGAAAACTTAAGGCGAGAATGTTGAAGGAATGCAGAGGAGTTATAGAGATGAGAATAAGTTTTGATGCATATTGGATTGAGTTGAAGACTGATTTTATAGAGATAACATAAAGAAGAAGACAAACTTTTATCTCTTCAAATCTTATTTAGTCAAAAGAAATACAAGATCTGCTGGACACGCTTTGTCAAAAGTTTCTTTCTAAGCCAGCTAGATTAACAGTAGTTTGTCCCTATTTCTCTAGAAAACGATGAACCTCTGCTGTTAGCTGCCGATGTTG
Organism: Carya cathayensis; assembly: GCA_011037825.1. NCBI lineage: Eukaryota > Viridiplantae > Streptophyta > Magnoliopsida > Fagales > Juglandaceae > Carya > Carya cathayensis. The sequence goes on from QGSO01001576.1 coordinate 340,250, forward strand.
ACCCTGTATCTGAATCCTTTCTCGTTCCAGCTCTTCTATTCGTGGTTGCAGATCATGAGCATACCAATCTGCAAATTTCTTCAACTCTTGGTTTTCTTGCTGTAGCCTTTTATTTTCTCTATCCTTATTAGCAAGCTTCTGTTGTAACTCAGATATTTGGATGTTAAGATGATCAATCTCACTTACCCTCGCCAGTAACCTCCGAGACATGATCGTAACAGAGGCAGCATATTGACTACTGAGCTTCCATGATTCTGTAATAATCTCAGAATCAGTCCTACTAGAAGAACAGTTCGCTGCTCCTATCGTAGTATTGACGACCTCAGGAGAGAAGATTGATGGTTGATGCGTCAAGGGTTCCTGATTCAAGTCTGGAACATTAGTGGAAGAGTTTTGCCCAGCCATTATTTTGTTATGGAAAAACAAAACACAGGTCAAGAAGCGATGTTTTTTCTTTCCGATGGATGAAGATGATCCTGTTTCTTTATAGAAACTCAAAGCCTTCAATCACGGTTGTCATCAACATCAGGCGTTTGTTCAAATCACTAGCCGTATTAAATTCATAGAGTAGGCCCCGAGACTTTGCAGCACTTGTCGGGTCACGGACGGTTCTTTTTTTTTCAAACTATCTACAGTGTTTTAAGCGTGTTTTATGTTTGTACTTGCGTCGATTTCGAGGACGAAATCTTTTTTTTAGGAGGGGAGGATGTAACAGCCCGCTAGAAATTCAATGGTGGAATTTCTATAGACATTAGAAATCTCGTGAAAACCCCATAAGTTTTTACGAATCGGCTAATCGCATAAGTTCTAGTATGTCAACATAATTAGTTTTATCACTCACTATGGTGCCAGAAATGTGATTTTATTTGTTTGAGGTAGTTAGAAGTGTCAGATTACGTTATAGTTTACGCCACTAGACTCAGTTGAATATTTAGGATTTTTCAGTACTAAGTTTATTATGCACTTTTTCGGAGTGAATAGTAACCTCGATAAGCGTACTAAGTGCAGTGGTTTCAAAATCACAGTGTGAAATGTCCAAATTAGGTTAGAGAAGTTTTATTTGGACACTTGGCAAGATCTTAACCACACATAATGAATAGTATTAGATACTTGGCACAAAGAGAAACCATTAGATGGATTTGTGAAGGAAATCAATGTGTGAGATCATGCCACCTAAGCAAAACAGTTTTTTTTCATCTGATCAACCAAATTGAGTTAGATGAAGAGGGTTTCAACCCTAGTAAAACCCTAAATGGTTGGAATCCTTTTGAAACCCCAAAAACTTGGTTGAAACCGAAACCCTAAACGGTTTCCCCAAACCCTAAAGTTGGCATTCAAACCCTTTTTGATCCAATTTCTAGTATTGTGTTTAATCACTTGATTAAATCACTTTCACATGCTTTTAATTTCTCAAATTCCTATTATGACATCTTTATCCAACATTTTAAACCTTAGAAATTTGATTGGGCCAAGAAAAATTGAATTTGGGCTTGATAGCATCTCAAACCCTAACCAAACCCCCTTTAAACCCCAAATTGAAGCCCACTTGGTTGAGGCCCACTAAGGCCCACTAAAGCCCACGAATTTTGGCCACCTTGGCATAGCTTCTTGGAGAAATTTCCTCCCCCACTTGGCAGACCATTCATTGCATCAAGTTGCACTCATTAATATGGAGGAACCCACCCCATCAAGTCCCATGTCTCATAGCCTTTGTAAGTTGTCTTTTGCCCCCCACTATCCTCTACATTATGTCACATGTCTACACCTCCACTCAATGATCATTAAGGTCCAAATATTCCCCCTACAGAAGTCTTGAGTCGTGCAAGACACACTTGTTTCACTTTAATCATTTCTTCACCCCGTTCTTAGAGAGAAACCCAAAAGAGCTCTCTCGGGCAGATTTCTGGGTCTTTTTGCGTGGAGTTTTTCGACCCTTTGTAAGTATTTTCACACAATGACTCCTTCATAAAAGTTGTTCCTCTTTGAGTCTAGTTTCCGTAGATGTATTTTTCGTATCATTCCATGGTCATTTGGTCGGTCAAAAGTATTTTTAACCATGGAAAGGTCATTCTGGGCGTGAATCTGGAGAGTGTGTTATGTTTTGGAGTTTTTGACCAAGCTAATGGATATATCTTGGTCCGAAAATTTTATGGAGTGTTCTTAGAATGTGTTTAAGAGTTTTCATTGAGGTTTTGTTGCATGAATAAAGATTTTGATGATAGATTTTATTAGATCTAGAAACATGAAAACTGGAAGTGACAAAACAGTTTTTATTTGGATAAAGTTTGAATATTTTGAGGTTTGATCTTACTCTAAAGGCTTTGATATTTTTATATGATGATCCTAAGTCTCTTATTTTCATGTTAGGATGTTATTTTGGAGATATTTAGTATTAGTTTCAAAGATATGATTTTTCTATGCAAGAGAATTTCGGTTAGGCCTAAGATTTGATGTTTTTAGGTTAGATCCATGTTTTATTGGGTTTTAGCCATGTGATTTTAATTTTGATGGTTGGATATTCTTTAGGACACGTTTTTAAACCATGTGATACTTTATTTCAAAGATCTCACCTTCTTAAGCCATTGATCAAGAGATTTATCAAAGCTAGTTAAGAAAAAGTTTCTGTTTTTGGACTAAGTGTAAAATCAAAAACTCCAAGTGTTATTTTTGTGATTTTGGTGACTTTAGTTTGATGTTTAAAGCATGGTTTATCTGAGGATGATGTTATGAATATGTTAGAAGTAAGATTAGATTTTTTTGGAATTCTTGGAGATGTTTTGATTTAAGGACAAAGCTTGTGATTCAAGTGTTTTGATCTTTTTACAAAAAAGTTTGGTGTTGATTATTAGCTTTTTCTAAATGGATGTTTCAAGTATGGTTTTAAACTTAGGATTGGAAGATGTTTGTTGTAAAATTTTGGTTTAAGCATGAGTTTTGAAGTTGGAAGGAATTGTAACAAAAATCAAGAGAAATGGCCTATGGATGTTTCGGCCATAGTGTGTTTTCCATAGTGTGTTTTGTTTTAAATTTTTCTGAGTTGATATTTGAGTTTAGAACAAAATTTACATGAGGAATGTAAATTTTGGAAATTTTTGGAGTTAGGATATGAAATCCTTAAGTTATGGGTAAAATGGTCGTTTTCCCACATGTAGAGGGTAAAATGATAATTTTACTCTAAGATAACTTGTTTCCATGTTTCTAATTGTTAGTAATTAAATTTCTAACTTTTAGAATGACCTTTTACAGTTTCTCGTATATCGCACTTTATTCTCGTAGAACGTGACAATCGAGGTAAGTTAGCCTCTAACTTACTATCAGTTTATTGTGTATGTGTGATGGGTAAGAGAACTACAATTTATGTATGTATGTTATCGTATATGCCATGTCATGCTATGTCATTACATGTTTATCTGCTACGTATGATTTAATCTCTCATGAATAATTATCTGTTACATAATCTTTTCTATCATACAATGATGTATGTTATAAGTATGCCATGTTAAGTATGCCATGAAATGTTATGATTAAATCATATTGTGTCATTTACAAGTATACGCCATGTTAGAAAAGTATATGATATTAATTAATATCTCATGCATTAAGAAAGATAAGACATGTTATGTTACGTATAATACGTGGGGCCACAACAACTGTGGAGTACGTATTATATTTTATGTTACGTGAATACGTGGGGCCACAACAACTGTGGAGTACGTATTATATTTAATGTTACGTATATACGTGGGGCCACAACAACTGTGGAGTACGTATTATATTTTTATGTTACGTGTATACGTGGGGCCACAACAACTGTGGAGTACGTATTATT